>JAUZSZ010073236.1:0-12321 GCA_034780575.1 Labeobarbus marequensis
AACACCATTCTCACAATTATGACTGTGATGTACTGTCTTATATTTTTTTCAGCTGGCTCCAGTGGGTTCTGCTCTGGCCTGCTGCTCCTTAATATGATTCCCATATTAATCCAGTTTCTGTCTTTCTCTAAAGAAATCAACTCAATCGTGAGGAACCAGCACGCAAATATAGATCAAGCTAACAATACCTACATTTTTGGGCTGTGACCCACTATGAGGTGTATGACCTTACACTGACCTATATTAAAGTAGCCTATATATAAAAAAAAAAAAAAAACATACTTGAAAAATATTTGTGAAAGAATTTACTCTCCTGTTCATAAGTTTGGGGGTTTATGATTTTTTGTAAAACAAACGAATATTTTAAATAGATTAAAAGTGACAGTAAGTACATTTATAATGTTGTAAAAAGAGTTTTATCTCAAATAAATGCCGCTCTTTTAAACTTATTCATCAAGCATCCTGAAAAAAATCAAAGAATCACAGTTTCGACAGAAATATTAAGCAGCACACTGATGATAATAGCAATAATAATAGATGTTTCTTGAATAGCAAATCAGCATATTAGAATGATTTCTGAAGGATCATGCGACAATGAAGATTTTCATGCATCACAGGAATAAATTACATTTTAAAATGTATTCAAATAGAAAACTTTTCTTTTAAATTCTAATTATATATATTTATAGTAGAAATATGTCTTACTTTTTATAATGCTTGTTTGACTGTATTTACTTAATATTATGGTGTTTCTGTCATAGTAAATTACTGCTGATAGATAATTTGTATTTACTACATTGTTTTTAAAAAGTTTTATATTCCTGCTGCTGCATCTCTACTACAGTCATATTCACTCACATCACATTCACATGTACATGTTGATAACATTTCAGTTCTCACACAATTACTGTTGTTTGTACAAGGCACTGAGAGTTCTGGGTAATATTGCCCATCATGGCCCAGAATACTGTGTTCGTTTGACACAAGCGGCGCTGCTGACAGCCCTCTGTGCCACACTCAAGATGGCCGAGCCAGAGGTGGTCACCCTGAGCCTGGAAGTGCTGTACATGCTGGTATCCAGCAGACCACAGGTGAATGAGACCATTTAAGAATCCATTATCACTTAAAATAGCATTATGATGGTATTATAGAGTTTATTCATATTTTAATAAGTTTTCATTTTAAATATTTTCCAATTTCATTTTAATTTGTGTTTTTGTCATTTTTATTAGCTTTATTTAAAAAAATGTTTAGTTTTAATTTTAGTTAACGATAATAATCCTGCACTTAAAATTATTTTACATTGATCTTTGTAAGAAACTTAATGACAGGCTTACTTATCATTCAACAAGCAAGTTTAATGTAAGTCCTCCTGCTTGTACCAGGTGGTGGAGGAGTTTACAAGGTTAAATGGTGTTCCTCTGCTGGAAGCCATTCAGTATAACAATGAAGGACAGCAACGTGTCAGAGCTGCCTACATTCTCGATCATCACTTCCCTTCTTTCTCTGAGGTCAAAATTGCATTTACCTGCTTATATTTTTGGACATATTATATTCGAGGAATCACCATGATCAAAATTCTCATTCTTTTTTTTTTTTGTTTGTTTAAAGGTGGAGAGCCTTTCAACATAACACGTCCAAAGACAGAATTGCAAAGATTACTATTTGCAAATATTTTCTGATTTCTTCAAAGCAAACTGAATGTACCTTTTAGCACTTAGGTATTCTTCCATTCTTGTTTTCTGAACTTTACAGAAAATAAATATCTTTTTTACTGCACATGTGAAGCATGTTCATGTGTTTTTGCTACCTGCTGATCCAACTAACCTGTGGATGCACAGAACAGCATTTTAATGGTTTTATACATATAGGGAAGATAAATGAATGTTACCATTTCTTCACAATTCAGGAGTTACACAACTCTCACATTAATGTGACATCAGCACAAACATAAATACTGTATAAGTATGGTAAAAAAAAACAAACATGCCTAATTTGTTTGCAGTACTAAAACAGTTCATGTATATTTAGGATGCTAGTTATACTCTACTATTTCTCTTAAATACATAAAAGTTCAAAAAAGTCCAAATGTTATTTCATGCATCATATTAATAATATAGTTCTCTCCAAAATGTACAGTTGTATCGTAGCAATATCATTATATTATTAATGTGAATAAAGGGTAACCGACTGAAAACAGGTAAAGAGCTGCTGTATGTCTGAAATGAAACACTTTATGTAACAGCTCCGGTTATGAAAGCAGCAGAACAAGACAGCAGACCTGCGCGTGTCCATGAATGAAGGTGACGCCGTTATTTGTGTTTAATCCGCTGATTTATGTCTCACTAATGAGATTTACAGCGCGTTTGATCAATGTTTGTGGCTAACGTTAAGCTACACGCTGCCTTTAACTTTGTTGTTGTTTTTAGCATTGCAGCTAAGCTAATAGCATTATTAGTCGAGTCGAGCGGAAAGTGCATTGGAGTGTCACATAAACTGATAAAACGCTACAAGACATTTATCAGGCGGATTAATAATCTATTTGTGAAAGTTTTAAGATCGTGTCCTATTCGGCATGGAAATACACTGTAGATTATTAATGAACAACTACATTAGCTAACCTAGTGAGCTGACTAACAAGTTAACGTTACATAGCATGATTTTTTTTCATCTCATTTGTTCAGAGACAGCCGTGTTTTGCTACTAAAAGTTTAATTTAGTCTAACGTAATTAGCAGCTCACTAGAATTTGACAGCTGCCAGGTTTATTATTTATTGGTCATATATTCCTGTTGGACTTCTTGTCCAGGTTTATGAGGTTTAGTTAATGTAGATGTTTGAATAGGAAACACATGCATTACACTGAATTGGTGTGTATGTGCTCCTCGTTGACACAATGACAGTAAAATCCGGATAAATCTACATCCCTTGTGGGGACCAAACTTGATTAATATTGTCTACACACAATAATTAGACTATAGGGTTTAGATTGTAGTGATTAGATCAATAATTAGATCAATTCAAGAACTTAATTGATGTCAAAGAGTGGGTTTAACTATTATATAAAATTGTGTGTGTGTGATCTCTTGTGTCCATTCAGGATCTCCTGCAGAGCTGCTGATCGGCTGCATTTCAATGAGAGTCTCACCAAAACACAACGTGCATTCAACATGTAAAGCTTCAGTCAAACAAAACTTGCATTCATCATGATAAACCTTACTCAAACAAAATGTGCATTCACCATAAAACTTTAAGCTAAAACAACATGCACTGAACACGACCAAGCTTCGTCCAATCACAGCATGCATTCAACGTGATAAAGTTTCATTCAAATACAACATGCATTCAGCATGCTAAAACTTAAACACAACATGAGAAACCTGACCCAGGCAGTACACATTCAACTTGCTGAAACTGCAACAAAACACCGGATGCATTGAACATGCTGAAACTGCAGCAAAATCTAAAACAAAACAACAAGAAATCTAATGTTTATTCCCATAATAATCCCCTTTACTAACATATCTCAACCCATTCTTTAGATTCTCATCTATATTATAGTTTATTTCTGTGGGATCATCATGCAGTTGGAGGCTCATCTTCGTCTCTGTCAGAGTTGTTTGTGGTTCTGTAAAAGTTCTCAGCGGCTGTTCTCCCTCTGTACTGCGTACAGGTATGCATGACCAAACTTTATTTTTCTGTTCAATACAGATGAAACATTTTCGTTTCAACAATAATAATACATGGACCTTCCAAAACCAAAATGGTTTAGCTCAAATGTTCAAACCACTTGTCCTTGTGTTTTCTAGTATAACAATACTATACATTATGAAAGCCCATTTTTGCCACAGAATAAAATACAAAAAAGGTATTTGCGACTTATTACACGTTTACGTCTCACAATTCGGACTTTTTTCTCACAAAAGTCAGATTTGTGAGATGTAAACTCGTAATTGCATAATTTTCTTAGTATTTTTGTCTGGTTTTCCAGTAAAATATTGAAGCATTCTTTAATCAGGATACATTTACTTAAAATTAGGGCTGCAAAATGATTAGTTTGATTTAAAATAAAAGTTTGTTTACATACTATATGTGCGTGTACTGTGTTTATTATGTATATATAAATACACACACATAAATGTATATATTAAGGAAAAATGTTAGATTTTTATGTAAAATATTTATTTTTATATACAATATTAATCAAACACAAGTGTTTACATACAATACATACAAATGTTTTTTAACTGTATACCTATATGTGTGTGTATATATACATAATAAATATACACAGTACACACACATATAGTATGTAAACATAAACTTTTATTTTGAATCGATTAATCGTGACTAATCGTTTTGCAGCCCTACTTAAAATACTTAAAAATTGGACTTGACACTAAAATTTACTTAAATTTAATTTCTATCTGAATGTGAGCTGATATTTTTTGAGATGTTGACTATTGGTGCTGATCCAGAACAATTATGTAAATGCATCCTTCAGAGCTGATGTTGTCATCTGTACACCAGAATATTATAGAGACATAATTGTTGGCTCAGAACATCCTAGCTACTACTTAACAACGACCAAGAATTTCCAGAGCGACAAGCACCCACCCATATTTTTGTTAGAAAATATAAAAATCTATTTTTGACTTACTGTTCTAATCAGGCTATTATATTAGGCAAAATATTTTTGTAAATTATAAATTAAATAAATCATCAAGGTAATGAGATTATGAGCTTTGGCTGCAGTTATTTATTATTTTTGTAGAGTGACTATTATTGTAGAATTTTTTTTAATGTTGCCATCATAAAGACAGTGTTGATAAATGATTTGTTTTCATTGTCTCTTTTTCTGTTTATAGGTCATCAACCAATTACTATGAACGTCTTGGGGTGAAACCAGATGCTACGCTGGAGCAAATTAAGAACGCATTTTTCGACAAATCCAAAAAGGTTCATTTCTAGGGATTTTTCTGTCATTTTGGTCATAGAGTCTAGTGATACAATCATTTACAGTATTAACCATTAACCAGAACATTATCCGCCAGTGTGGACAGTTTTATAGTTATTATTAACGTTATCTTTATAGTTATCATTCTTGTTTCTTAACGTCAGCTCAACCATTTAATTTAATTTTATTTATTGTGTCATCTATATGCTTTGACAGTGGAAGAGGAGTTAGTAATATGCATGTGTTCAAAGCATTTTGCAATTTGCATTAGTTTAATTCGTCAAAAATTGAAGCAGATCCTCAGAATTTCGTCTCTGATACATAGTTTATCCTTAGTGGTAAAAAAGATAGCATTCTGACAATGTTTTATGGTTGTACAAAAATTATGCCTAGTTATTCACCCCCTCACCCCTAGAGGGAGCTGTTTGATTGTGGCAGAGAGACTGTTGTCTGTTCCCAAAGTCTTAAATTTTTAGGCACTTATTTTATCCCTGATTTGTTTAGTTGTTGAGTTTACTAGGTGCATTTATTTCACCAGATAACTTGTCAACATGCCATAAATTGAAGCAATTCAAATATGTTTGTGAGACAGTACCAAGGGAAACAAACAAAAGACGTGAAAATATTATGCATGTGGCTGCGATAATGAGAGAGAGAAACATCTGTTTACGGGTGAAGGAGGCAGAGTGATGGCAAGATAGAACCGCTGCATGCTTGTGTGTGTGTGAGAGCGGAGATGAAGGTACACACCGATGATATGGGCGCTTTGTTTCCAAGTAAGAAGTAGATAAAAGCTTTATGAGTGATGTGATTTACAGAACAAGTGAGAGTGGAAAGGTGAAAAGGTCATAAAGATGATTCTGTTCACTAAATATGAGACATGCATTAATCTGATGTTTTTATGAATTCAGAGCAATTAAGGATAGGTGTTCATGTTCTTTGAATTGTTTAAATTGATTGTTATGATATAAACAATACTGTCTGTCTTCTCATTTTCAGTTGCACCCTGACAGTGACCCATCCAATCCCGGTCTGCACAGTCAGTTTGTGCAGCTGAACGAGGCGTACAGGGTGCTGAGCAGAGAAGGGTCCAGACGGGATTATGACCTCAAGTTGAGCTACCAGTACACTGCAGGTCCGGCCTTCAGATCCTCCAGCTCCACCAACAGCCCCAGGTGACTGTTAGCTCCATAATCAATCAACCTGATGTTGTTAATTGGGATTTTATTGAATTAGTACGAGTGGGCATTTTATATCAACATGAAGGCTATAACAATGGCATATATACTGTAGAAACCAGGGGCTTTCTTATTAAAAAACACACAGATTTAATCCCAAATTTGATGAATTTTATAAAAAATGAGGAACAAATTGGCAGCAACTGACTAAAACTGACCTAGCACTCTGAACACCCTAGCAGCTGCATAGTAACATGATGAAAGCCTCTCAGAACACTTAAACAACTGCATAGCAATGCCCTAGCAACCACTCAGAGTCACAACACCCTAGCAGCTGCATAGCAACATGCTGAAATCCTCTCAGAACAGATTAACAACTGCATAGCAATGCCCTAGCAACCATTCAGAACATCCTATCATCATGGTGACCAGATCTGCACAGATAAGCACCAATCACACTTTCTTCAGAAATCTATCTGGTTAATATTAATATTCTGTCATTGCAAAAGAAGGTTTGTACATTTTGATGTATTTTGAAAACAATTTTTGTTGAATAATACGCAGAAATGTTTAAGAAACGTGATGTTGACTGATCATTTTTGGTATACGTGTTACACTCTTAAAAATAAAGCTCCTTTATTGGCATTATTGGTCCCATGAAAAACCTTTAACATCCATAGAACATTTCCAGTGTACAAAAGATTCCTAACAATGGTTCTTTTAAGAACTGTTCACTGAAAGGCTCTTTGTGGAACCTAAATGGTTCTTCTATAGCATCACTGATAAAACCCCCTTTTGGAACTGTATTTTTAAGAGTGATTTTTATTTTTAAGAATCACATGTTACAAAAGATTATCTCTCTGTGTATCTTGTTTGTCAGTGCGGAGGCTGCAGAGAGCGTGCGTTACTGGGAGCAGTTCAGACAGGCCCAGCCTCAGGAGAACACGGCTGAGGAGTGGGAAAAGAGCAAGAAACGCAACATGCGTTTAGTGGGCTACTGTGTGCTAACCATGCTACTCAGTCTCTCTGTGCATTACTTTGGCTTCAGGTGAGCCCTAATACATAGTATTGACAAAAATGGCACTGCGTTCAATTCTAATATTTTCCAACACACTCTGAATGATGCTGTGCTGATAAGTGAGTGTTTTGCAACTGTTTGTGTGAAACGCAGTGTAAAATGTTTTCTTTTGATCATGTGTCCGTTTTCTGACGAGTACGTGATAATGATGTTTTGTTTTTGAAACGCATTTTGTCTATCCCAGAGCCAGACAAACCCCAGTAGAGAGTGTTCACTGGTTTCCCATAATCCCTGAGGTTTAGTTATGCTTTCCAGTATCAGCTAAATGTTTTTACACCTTGAATTCAGGCGACTGAGATTAAGTGTCTTCTATAAACAGACACTGTTCGCTTGACGCGTAGCAGACGTGCACTTAAAATGTTTTGAAAAATGATCAAATGTTTTATTGCCCCGTGAATGCCTGTGTGCCCTTTTAAATGCGACCCTAAAGTTATGTGGGCATGTTGTGGATGTTTGTTCAACTTTCAAAATGTATATGTTGGCAGTAAATCTGTTCACCTCTGACCTCTGATCTGGTCTGTCATGCAGGAAACTGGAAGAGGTCCATAATAACTTCATGGATGAGAAGGATAGAGTCATCTCTGAGATCTACAATGAATCCAAAGAAAGAGCCAGGTGGGGAGCGCTTTGAAGTTACATGTGTCACCTCAGGAGGCACATCAGAGGTTCTGAATACAAAAGCTGTAGGGTTTGAAACCATTAGGGGATACATTGTTAACATGTAAAGGAGAGATAAAAAATGTTTATAGATTCATCTCATGTTATTTGACAGCCTTTATGGATTTGTTCTTTATTAGCAACTCATTCAGCCCCTTAATGAGCTTTAAGGACTAAAGGTAAATGTAATTTGTTAGTCACTTTGAATAAAAAGCATCTGCTTTGGATAAAAACAGAAAATTTTGAGATGAAAAAAGTAGTAATTAGGATAATGCTTAATTGCATGATGGCACTGTATTGTGGGATTGGAATATTATAAATCAGACTTTGGACAAGTAAGAACCTCCAATTTTTTTGTCAGTTAAAAACCCTTTGATGTAAAATATTTACTTATTACTCCCTGAGATTAGGGATGTTCATTTCGGTTATTTTTCCTAACCGACAACCGACGCTGGTTAACCAATTATTAACCGTTAACCGACAAGATTATTTTAAATTAGAACCGAATTAAATTAGAATAAGTGTCTGTGACCTGTTAATAATACTAACATTTGTTTTCCGGGGATTAATTTTACATGCGCAAAAAGCAGCAAAAAACAGAACATGAGGATTCACATGATCATCGTAGCTATCACAGCATGCACCTACAGCGCTTCTGCGAGCATAAAGCTAGGTGCTATATAATAACGAATAAATAGGCCTATACGAGAAATATATTTTCACTTAAATAATAATTTAAGAAAACGAAAGAAAAACTGTGCAACAAGTAGCCTATGCAGAGTTTCGGTTCATTTTTGTGCTGCGCGAAAGGAAACCAGACAGCAGAAAGCGGCATCCTATTTTTTTAGGCTTATTTTACAAAAGCGCAAGGATTTGTTTTTATTGTGAATGTACACAAATAAAAGCTAACCTTTTAAAAATTCCGATTATCTTCATGACTAAAAGGAGTAGTTGCTTCCACTGTTAGGAGGAGAGAAAAAAAAAAAAAAAATCACGTGATTGCTCCAGCGCCCCATGCGCGCACATAGTTAAGCATTCTACCTTGACAATGCAGCCTGTTCATTATCATCATAAAAAACAATGTCAAACATATGGAAAAAAACGAAACAAAATATGTAGTAAAATCTGTGCCGTTAAGCGTTATCACCGTACCGCCATGAAGTTATGCAAAACATTTTGTTTTACGTGGATATTGTAACGCGAGTAAAGTAACGTTAGGCCTACATAAAAGGTAAATAATATTTTGGCATTCAAATACATCACGAATACGGATTTTGTGTCGAACGAGAGACCCAACATTGGTTTCAGTTTCGTTTTAGCCTAAATGTATTTGTTTTTGGTTTGTCGTTTATATAGCTAGGCTATAGCTTCTTACATTTTTAATTCTTGTTCTTTTCTAAATAACCTACTGTTAATTGAAAGGATTTGTTGTTGAGTGAAAGGAACTAAAATAGCCTAGCTATGTTTACAGTGTTTATTATAATGTTTGTAATTTGCGTCGGCCTACTTCTGAATGAAATAATAAAATACGACTTATAGGCTACTTATGTTTTTTTTTCTCTCTCTCTCTCTCTCTAAAAAACATTAAATATTTTGATAAATTACTGAAAAAAATAAATAAATAAGTGACTTTAAACCGCTTAACTGATTGTATTAATCGGTCAAAATTCTTATCGGTCGGTTAACGGTTAAAATGAACATCCCTACCTCCTACCAAACTCCACAAGGTCCATTACCTCATCAAAGCCAGCATCTTGCAGCTCTTGCAGCACGTCTCTGTTGATATCTGCAGCGTGTCCACTGGAGGTAGTTTCATTAGCAAATGGCATGAGTGACCTGCGGATCTCCTGCAGTGCTCTGTGATGGTGGGGGTTCCTGGGGTTGTTGCTGCGCCCTTGTTGTCTGGGATCGTCTGGCGGTCCCTTCCCAATGCTCACATCGGTTTTGGGAGCATCTGGCGGCCGGGAGAGGTTCCGCAGGCTCTCTCGGATCTCCTGCAGCATTTGTTGACTATTGCCACTGTAGTTGCTCGCAGGGAACGTCTTGGGTCGCATCTGTCTGTATCCCTCGGGTTTCTCGCCCCTCTTCATGTAAAAACATATGTTAAGTGCCAAGGTGGTGACTTCTGGCAGGAAGAGTGAAACTGTCTGGATTTCAGTGTTTCACCTGCACACTAAAGAGATGCAGTAAACATTCATAAGGGTTATACAGAAGCATTGTTATAATCATTAATATAACTTAAACTGCATATCTAAAGCTTGTAATAACTACCTGGAGATCCTCAAAAAACAATAATAACTAAGCTGTTTTATTAGTTTTTAGTGATGTCGATAGATCAAAACCATAAAACAACATTTATTTTTGTGGGAGGTCTGGATATGCCGTCAGGTCTAAAGCTGCCAACACCACTAACATTTAAGACTCAATAAAAATCTCATCGTAATAACTGCAGTGATAAATACGTTACATTAATTTTCTCTAATCTAAGTTCTGCCAACCTAGACAGCATCACAGGGCCTACAATGGCCAAAAGTGCTGTCTAGGTAGGCATCTCTATAGGTTTTGAAACACAGTCGTAGTGTCCAATTAATTCCCGCAATGCTAACTCAGTTAAGTTAGACCTGAAACTCCTGAAATGTGAAGTATTGCCACATAAAGGCATTTAAAACTTTAAACATTATTCCTACTGCATAATAAACATTTTAAAGCGGATAAATCATTTATGAATTGGTACAACAGGTGACCGAGGCCTAAAGTTGTGGCGATAGCATAGTGCTATCATACACCGTTTAAAAACGAATTACATTCACTTACCATTTAATGATGGTGAGACATCGTGTTTGTACATGTATAGACCCCCTGTGAGCTTTGTCTGACAGATACATGTATTTGTTGACGGACCGTCTGCGTCTCTTTGGTGTTTACGGTCGTCTTGAGTTTCACAACGGCTGTCACGCGCGTCACAAAAGCCCGGATGTTGTAAAAGTCCCTCCCCCAGAGGAACCCGCTCCAGGCGAGAGAGGCCCTTCTGTGTGAATCAGGTCAGGGCCGCTTTTGTGTGTGGACACAGTTTGTTACATAATAAACTGACCTCTTAACCATGGTTTGTGTGGGGTTTGCACAAGACATTCATTTTAGAGTAAGCTATATTTGGAGTTTACTACGAAAACTAGGTATTTTAAATGATAAACAACACACTTTTTGCAACAGGTGGCATTGAATTTATGCTGCTGCGATATGAGTCCCAGAGCCCCTCATCTATTTTCATTCTCAGTAAACGGTGCCATTTTTATTTTTTTGATCCCCATGAATAAACAAGGCTATAAATCCAGAATTGTTTTTTTAATAATTATTTTTTTTTATCTAAAAATGCATAAAGTTTTGTGTGAGATGCAGAGATAGGGTAAGGGGACAGAAAACACCGTTTGTACAGTATAAACACTATTACAGCAATCAATGGAACATGGAAACCCAATATGAATGTGTTTTGTCACTTCAGCTCAAAAGGTTATGAAATTTCAATACTTTTCTTAGATTCAGGCCCAAAGACTATTAGGGACATATCCCCCCATTTTCAAACTATTGTTCAGCAAATATGGGATTTTCAATAGCCCATTCAAGATGTTTAGGTTCTTAAAGACGTAGTCACAACATTGTAAAGTAGCGCTAGTTGTTCATCAATAATATTGTGCTAATTTTTGGTGTTTCCAATACAACAGCTGTGAGAGTGACTGTAAATTTGACAATTTTCTCTTCTGACTGCTGTTACCAATCTCTCTCTATTTTATTTTATTTTTTTCATCTTTTTTAATCTGTTTAACACTGCTGTGGAGTTTTTCTATTGCTATTTGAGCAAATAGGAACAGAAAAACATATATATTTTTGATGTTGTCTCCCATTCACTGTTCTGAGAAACTCAGAAATGTGAAGAAAAAAACCCTGGTCCATTAGGACACAGTGTTGAAAAAAGTATCCAATTATCATATTTAATTAAAATCAAGTCACATTTATTTATATATCTCTTTTTATACACAACAGAAAGCAGCTTCACAGCAAAAAAAAAAACAAAAAAACAAATTTGATTCAGACTTCTTTTGGTAACACTTTAATTTGATGGTCCCCTTTAGACATTTTACCAACTATAAGTAGCTTCGCAGTTACATTTTAACTAGCAGTCATTAGAGTAGTAGACTGTCTGCTTAATATCTGCTAACACTTTACTTTGATAGTCCATTCTACTGACTATAAGTAACTCTTAGTTACCTTAACCCTAACCCTAAACTAGCAGTCTGTTAATACTCTACCAATACTGTAATGACTGCTGGTTGACATGTAGTTGCAAAAATATTTATAGTCAACTGAATTTCTGAATTTCCATCCAAATCAGGTGAACGGTGTAGGAATTACAACAGTTTGCATATGTGCCTCCCTCTTGTTAAGGGACCAAAAGTA
>JAUZSZ010073404.1:0-12319 GCA_034780575.1 Labeobarbus marequensis
TTTATTTATTTATTTAATGTTGATGATTGATCTCCTTGGCCAAAGACATGTTGGTGCTTTTATAAAGAAACCTGTAGGAAAGGATAGAAATAAATATCAATACAGAATCCAGAATGCATCATGTTAAAGAATAGTGTACAGTTTAACTTTTTCAATACTGTAAATAGAGGAATCTGCAGAAGGTTTGATGGATGTATTATTATTTTGTGTTTGACTGATAATATGCATGGGAAACTCTATCTGAAAAGTCTTACTGTGTTACATGAGTAACATAACTGCTGTGTTTTGCTCACATCACGTTAAAGAAATCTAGTTTATGTCTTTCTATTCGTTATTTTTTACATCAGTGTTTTAGGATGTCCATATATTCTGCTGAGTTCATAGTGCTTAAGTAAATGCAACACTACAACACTGGCTGTCTATGAAGATGTCATACTTGAAGCGGTATTGATGTTGAATGGTACAATCAATAATAGAAAGAGCAAAGCAATCAATTGTAATTAAAACTGAGTGCTGATGGTCAGAAAGCTTTGCCACAATAATTCCTGCATGAAATAACAACAGTGGGACGCTGTGCTGTGAATAAAACTCATTGTTTTCTGAATCTTTCTTAGTTCAGTGTTTCTTTTTTTTTTTTTTTTAATTCAGTAAAGCCCTACATATAGTTCATTATTATTCCATCAACGAATTTATTAACTACTATTGCTGAAATGTTTAACTATTAAATGTAAAATGTCTCATAACATCAAGGCCTGTTGTTTTCTTTGCTCTTATGATTGTTTTAAGTCTCCATAATTTAGATTTTCTATATGCATCCTCACACAGGCTATGTGTGTAAGTCACAAGCTCTCTGACTTACACATAGTTCACCTAAAATAAATATAATATCATTATCTAAATTTTTTTAAAATGGAAAACAAAAGGACAATCCATATGCAAATGATCCATTTCACAAAATCTTAATGATTTGTTCAGGAATCAGACTGATACGGTTCTCAAGTTCAACTCACTGATTCACTGACTCACAATTTTATAATATAATAATAATACAATGATGTAAAACATCAGAAGATTTAATGCACAACTTTTATATTTTATGATACCTTTGTGTTGCTTTTGAATCCTCTTTGAAGCTTAAAAGCTTCCCATTGATTGTAATCGCATGGAAAAGAGTGACATTTCATTATTTGGGTGAACTTCCTTTGAAAGTATATCAAGTCAGATCTCAATATAGTACTTTCTCATAACACTAGAGAAAGATTCACTTATTATAATGCATGCTAACGCATAAGTTCTCATGCAATTTGCATACGCTACTATTGCTTTGTCATGTGCAATGCACAAACCACTTTACTAAGGTATAAATATTAATGTGTATTAAAGAGAATCATTCTGTCCCTGTTTACCTAAGTGCTCAAATTATGTGTGACAGTACATGTAGGTGAAAAACACATTATGGTCCATTAAAGATAGTGGAGCTTTTTCCTTTTTACAACATATGATCTCTTTTTCTCTGTTGACACCAGAGGAACCATTAGGCCATTGCCAGCACAGTTTACTCACAGTCTGAATACCTTAACTCTAAACTCAGATGACAGACGTGTGCGCTGGAGGTGAAGAAATGATGACATCTGATGATGGGGCAATAGGAGTCTAAACGCAGGCCTGCAACAGAAAGACTGAAAGACATCAATCAGCCGGCAGTCAGAAATATGGCATTATGACAATGACACATTGGCCAGCCTAAAGATTCAGGGGCCAAGAGAAGTTCAAGAACTTTCTGTGCCAGGGAAGAGAATAAAATAATTGAAATGACATGTTTTCATTGTAATAAAAAGAGACTCTGGAATGTGTGCCATAACAGTACGTCTAGTCATCAATTTTTGTCTGTCACTTTAGAATCATCATTCTCTTCAAGAGGAAATGAACCATATTCTAAGCACTGCAGCCTCTAGAACATGAGTTTATGAGCTTATATTTAGTTTGCATTGTTTTTAAATAAGAACATTAAAAAAATCTCTTAGATCTCAAGGTAAATTTGAACAGTGCTTGTGCCCACAAAGACAACTAAAAATGTTGTGCTACAAGATGAATCAGATTAGTTAAAAAAAAAATGTATTGATCAATAAATCAACCAATTTCTGGGTAATTTAAGTATTTTTAGTTCTGTGACTTGAGTCACTAGTGTCTACATATTTTTGTCAAGCACTGCCACCTTGTGCCAAATGCATAGTCCTACAGCCAAAATCTTAAATTTCTTACCTAACCCCCATTCTCAGATACCAAGAATAAAGCAATGAGGTCATTTGAATGCTTTTTATATATCTATATTAGCATTAGCTGAATGCATAACATGTAGCATTCCAAATTTTCGCTGTCCAATTCAATGTCCATTTTAAAGGTTTAAGTGTTGGAATATTATCGTGATATACTACTACTACTACTAATATAGTATAAATCAGGTTTAGCTGATTTACGGGGACCTTTTTCAGCAATAATAGCTAATAGTTAAATTAATTATTTAAACAATAATTAAATGCGAAAATGTATATATTTTAATCAATGCAAAATAAATCTAGAAATAAATATATATCTAATTATATAAATGTAATATCATCTATATTAGCTGAATTCATATAGTAATGCATAATATGTTGCACCAAATACTGTCCATTTCTAAAGATTCCAGTGTTATATATATATATATATTATAACTAGATCTTGATTAATAATAATAATAACAACAACAACAACAATAATAATAATAATAATCAGTTTTAGCTAATTTATGAGACATTTTACATTTAATAGTTAAACGTTTCAGCAATAGTAGTTAATAAATTCGTTAATGGAATAATAATTAATTATATATATATTAATAATATAAATAATTATATGTGTGTGTGTGTGTGTGTGTGTGTGTGTGTGATTATTATTACAAATGCATTGGTCATGTCTTTTGGATTTATTTTGTAGATTTGATTAAAAAAAAAATTAGGATAGAGACAAACTCCCTCCCATCACACACACCCCTCTCTCGTCGTACGCCACGCCCTGGAGTTCCGCCCCTCTCTCGCAGGGCGGAAGTTGTCATTCTTTCTGAGCTTCCTACTTCCTGCGTCAAAACATTCCGGTGTGTCTATGCGGCTTTAACGGTGCTTTTCGGATTTTATGAGTAATTATGGCTGAGAACAGCAGCACCGGTTCGGCCACGGAGCCTCCGGGACTGGAGACCCAGTGGCGGGAGATCGACAGCCTGAACCAGCAGCAGCTCCGGGCCGGGGACAGCTGGTGAGAGAAACTTCAGCCTAAATAACAAACAAACAAACAAACAATAAACAACAACAACTGCAACACAGATAAAGCACTAACAGAACTCTGTAAAACTGATAACGCGTTTGAGTTTGTGCGGTTTGAGGGCTTGTTCTTCAGATTTAGTCGCAGCCATGCCAATGTGATTGAGAGTTAAATGATTCAGATATCAAATAAAAGAAGGAAACTAACATACAGATCATTTTTCAGGCCTAATAGTTCGTGTTTCCTGGCATCCTTAAGATTTGACAGGTTGCTTGCCTTACAACATTCCAACATCATCAACTCTACTTTAAACGCTTTCATTTCTTTTCATTTTCATGAAGCACATGTTCACATGACATGAAGTCATTAATGCACTTGCTTTAAGTTTCCATCTCTAGAAGGTGTTGTCAGTCTGTTATGGGAAAGTTACTTTCGGTTTGTGTTTTGTGTGTTTTTTTGCTTTTTTTTTTGACAGGAAAGGCAGATCGGCTGTAATTCCTTCTCGTCCTTCCAGGCAAATGACAAGCGTTTGGTGTCTTAATCCATGTCTGACACTGGCGCCCTGTGCAGTTTACATTAAACAGATTTGTCCTAAAGCTCATTAAATGATGTTGGACTGATACAACCAAGCAGTGTTGAATGTGACAGGTGCATGTATCTGTATTGCAGGTATTTGTTGGACAAAAGATGGTATGATCAGTGGAAAGAGTATGTGCACACCGGGGACCAAAATTCCTCCTCCTATCCCGGGAAAATTGATAACACTGAGCTCTATGAAGGTAAGTCCTGCTATTCTGTGATGGCACACACAAGATCCCATAGTAGCACCATAAAACGTTTAAAGTCTCATTCTCTGCAAATCTGTTCCCTTAACGGTATAGTTGACTCAATAATTAATAATTGCTGAAAATTACTTGCAGATAATTTAGATGAAGTTTGTTTCTTCATCTGAACAGATTTGGAGAAATTTAGTATTACAACACTTGCTCACAAATGGATCCTCTGTAGTGAATGGGTGCCATCAGAATAAAAGTCTAAACAGCTGATCATAAATAATTAAAACAAGTAATCCACACCTCTCTAGTCAATCAATTAACATTTTGTGAAGTGAAAAGATGCATGTTTGTAAGAAAGAAAGCCATCATTAAGGCATTTTCTGGCCAGAATATGAGTCCAAAATCCATAGTAAAGCTTCCTCCAGTGGAAAAAGTTCACTGTAGAAAGTGATGTTATAGGATAGAGGACTTGTATTTTAGCTGGAAGCAGAGGTTTAAAGTTAAAAACACCTTAATGATGAATTAGCTTCTTACAGATACAGTTTTTGCTTCAAGACATTTACTGATGCACTGGAGTCATGTGGATTATTGTGAGGTTATCAGCTGTTTGGACTCTAATTCTGACTGCAGAGGATCCATTGATGAGCAAGTGATGTAATGCTGAACTTCTCCAAATCTGTTTTGGTAAAGAAACAAACTCATCTAAATCTTGGATGGCCCGAGGGTGAGAACATTTTCTTTTTTGGGCAAATCATTCCTTTTTTAAAAATTATGGAGGCAAGCATACATATTGAAATGCGTATGCTTTCTGTAGATCTGGATTCCTACCGTCTTAAAGAGAGGCTGACAGAGAATGATGACTTTGTCCTGGTCCCAGCAGAAGCCTGGCATAAACTTTTGTCATGGTATGACATGATGGATGATCAGCCTCCTCTGGAGGGAAAGGTAGTGTTAACAAGACTTTTGCCTTTTTGAGTTGTTGAGTTCAGAATAGACAGTGTTTGTCATTAATTGAGGATGATGTGAAAATCTTCATCTTTCTCTTTCCAGGTTGTTGATCTTCCCAGCACTGTTAAAGTAGAGGTCTACCCTGTGGAGATCTACCTCTGTCTTTCTAGCAACCTGGAGAGTACTGTATCTGCACGTTTCAGTCGAGCAGACAAGATACGTGAGTAAAGGCTGTTAATGGATAGAAAAAATATTTGGACGCTTAAAATATCTGATTGAAGATACAGTCTCTCTGCAAGTAAACTAGGGCTTCAGTCCACTTTTTAGCAACACTGTAAACCATCTATGCCAGGGGTCACCAGACACGGTCCTGGAGGGCCGGTGTCCTGCAGAGTTTAGCTTCAACCCTAATCAAACACACCTGAAGCAGCTAATCAATGTCTTACAAGGTATACCCGAAACTTCCAAGCAGGTGTGTTGAGGCAAGTTGGAGCTAAACTCTGCAGGACCAAGTCTGGTGACCCCTGATCTTGGCTGTCTTTGAAGATTTTATTCTTTGTACAAAGCTCAATTTGTGATGTTTAGATATTCTATTGATGTATGTGTTGTGTTCGCTATGCAAATTTACAAAATTCACCAAAGTTAAACTTGAAAAAGTAGGGACTTCTTTGCATGTGCTTGTTTTCTCTCATGCATTTGTATGTGTATAAATAGTGCAAGTCTAGTGTGCTTTATCATTTAAAACAAACTTTTTTTAGTGAAATGTTTAAATGAACTCCTCATGGTTTGATATATTTTTATTCAATGACATTCATACATTACCATTCAAAAGTTTGAGGTTGGTAAGGTTTTTGAACGAAAGTCTCTTACATTTTCCAAAGCTGCATTTATTTGATCAAAAATACACTAAAACAGTAATATTGTGAAATATTATTATAATTTAAAATGACAGGTTTTTTTAATTGGAATATAATTTAAAATGTAATTTATTCCTGTGATGTAAAGCTGAATTTTCAGCATAATTATTTAAGTCTTCAGTGTCACATGATCCTTTAGAAATCATTCCAGTATGCTGATTTGCTGCTCACGAAACATTTCTAATTATCATCAATGTTGAAAACAATTCTGGTGCTTCATTTTTTTTTTGGAAACTTACATTTATACATTTACATTTTTTTCCCTTGATGTAATAGATTCTTGTTATTGGAAAGATATTTTTTTTGTAAAATGTTATAAATGTTTTTATACTTGATCTAAAGTTAAAGGTATTAATATAAAAGAAAAAAAAGTAAATAAAAGCATTCATTTCTTTCAAAAAAGAAAAAAGAAAAATCATACTGACCTTGAACTCATGAACAGTAGTGTATGTTATTAAGTGTATGTCTTTTAAGTTAGATAAAATCAGACAGTCATCTCAATACCTTACAATTTCTGCTCCTATGAATTATGCTTGATAAACAGACATACTAAATGTTTTCAACTATACTTAAATTAAACTAAATGTCTTCTTCGGCGCATCAAAGGTTTAGCTCAAGCTCTGGATTGCAGATCTACTTTATATCTGGCATGTAATTATGTTTTGTAAACCGATGTATGAAACCCTTCAGGTTATTGGCAGCCTGGTGAATCTGAGCTGCAGATTTCTGAGTGCATGTATGCATGTAAGTCTCTCACGTGTATCTGTGTTTGATAGACGCTATACATCAAAAGATACGGCAGCATTTTAACGTGTCAGAGACTGCTGAGTGCCGACTGTGGATGAGGAGTACGGATACAAGCTCAGAGAGGCTACGCAACCTTAACATGACTGTCCTAGACGCCTGCCTCAACTCCGGCATGGTAAAATACACACCTACCATTTACACTCCTAAACTCTGGTCATCTATTATATTACGTAACCATTTCGTGACATTTACTGTAATAAGCAGTGCCCGCAACCTCACCAAGCAGGTTTGTCATACAGTCAAACTTTGCTACTAGTAAATGAATGCTCTGTCATGGGCCACCCTGCATATGTTTATGTTTGTGTGTGTGTGTGTGTGTGTTGTGTCCTAACATGCTCTGCTCACTCTGCAGACAGTGATTATGGAGATCAGGAATGCGGATGGTACGTGGCCAACATCCACGCCTCAGATCATGTGAGTATAAAGACACCAGCTTCCTTCTCTTGTGCACTAATGCAAGTTTCCTTTCTGTTTTTGTTTAGGAAAATGGAAAGACACGTGTCTAAAGCACAAACGCTCAAACGTGCACACATGTATAATCAGCCCAATTCATTTACATCTGTAGCTAGTTGCAGTACGTTAAACACTTATATCCCCAAGAAATGGCAAGCCAAATGTGATCAGTGTAGCACAAATAAACTTTGAAGTCAATCTTGTGGTTGATAGAAAACATTGTTCATTTTGAAAATAACTGGGACCATATTACACACCCACTGTCGAATAAGTCAGAATAACCCATACGTTTTTGTTAATGGGCAAAAATCATCCTTTACGCCTTTTATGCCAGAATCCAATAAACAATTAAGTATTATAGTAGGTTAAAAGAAGATTTTACCCTATACAAATCAGTGTAAAAATAAATGGACCATGTTTTAAGAGGTCATATCTTGAGGAATGAAATTATATATCATTTTTTGGAATTAACCTTCACAGATTAAAAGACATTTATTGAACCTTGGCTGCAAAATGACTTGATCTGCACTTCCACAACCTTATGATGTGATGGTCTTTTACAGTGTAATAAAGCATTGTATTATAGTCAAGACAAATGTATTCATATAGTGCTTTTTGAATACACATTATTTCAAAGCAGCATTATAGTATATCACAATGTTTGTTGATGTTTATATTATCTTAATATCTTATAGTCGCATTTAGCTGATTAGAGCTGGGCGATAATATAGTTTACATTTTGTGACTTGCTGTATAGTATGTATCACATTACATGAGTGTACTGTATGTATGCAGATGAATTTGGATGTACTTATATTTCCAACTTTATATATAAAGGAGAATTTAATTACATTTTGTTTTTTACTATAGATATAGTTACACATACAGTTTACTTTTTTGTGACAATATAATAACGCAGTGAAATTTCTTATGTAGTGTATATTGCTTTACTTGACTACTGTATGCATGCTGGCCAAAATGATAGTTTACATTAATATAATATATTTAATAGTCATGGATTGTATGGTTGAAAAGGATGGTTTGCATAAATATAAAAAATATAACAGATGCTGTTTGCACTGAATTCTTAATGGTAACCTATCCCCAAATGGCTCATTGTATTCTAACTGTCAAAGAGAAAATGGAAAATAATCATAGAAAAATAAATTATAACTGGTTGTGCTGTATAAAGCTTTACTAACCTCAAAAAAAAATTCAAATTTCAAACCTAGCAAGTTACCTACCTTGCCAGCATTTTCGGCCACTGTAAATATACCTTTGCCAAAGATGCTGTTTAGGTGGGCAGCTCTTTGAAACTCTGATTTTTATGATATTTGGAATTTTGTGTCTCCAGGCGAAACTCTGCTGACGAGGACTCGTATCGAGGGCCTCCTGGAGTGTGTGGCCTCACAAACCTAGGCAACACCTGCTTCATGAACTCAGCTTTACAGGTCAGAGGTCATGGATTGCTGAACACTCAGTCACATAACTTTGACGAAAGGCTTTTCTTAAAGTGAATTGTGCATTTTTTTCACCCTGCAGTGTCTGAGTAACACGCCACCTCTGACTGAGTACTTCCTGAGGAACTCGTATCTGGAGGAGCTGAACTTCACCAACCCTCTGGGCATGAAGGGTGAAATTGCAGAAGCCTACGCAGATGTCATCAAACAGATGTGGTCAGGCAGGCACTATTCTGTGGTTCCTCGGGTATTTAAGGTAACGTAATTGTAGTGATCACTGTGCATTAACTTTTTTTAGTGCAAAACTTGTTTGCAGACACCAGTGGAGCTCACATCAGTTGGTCCAATTTACCTGTCCTCACTCTGCTTTCATATCAGTAAAAGCTTAATAAAATAGCATAATATGCAGAAACAGCTATGAGTACAATAATCATTTCATGTTTTTGGAAGAAGTGTTTTATGCTCGCCAAGGCTGCATTAATTATATATTAAAAAAAACAGTAATATTGTGAAATATTATTACACTTTAAAAGAACTGTTTCAATATATTTAAAAAAAATATTTTCTTTGATGCAAAGCTGAGTTTAACAGCCATTACTCCAGTGTTTAGTGTCACATGATCCTTAAGAAATCATTCTAAGGCTGATTTGCTGGTCAAGAACATTTTGTGAAAACTGTGATACGTTCAAAAAACAGCATTTATTTGAAACAGAAATCTTGTGTAACGTTTTAAATGCCTTTACGGTCACTTTTTATCAATGTAATTCGTTTAGTCTGTAAACACTGTAATTCTGTTTGTTTGATTGAGCTTTGCTCCATTAATAGTGGAGAAAATTAAGTGGCATTGTTTGTGTATGTCTTTGCAGACTAAGGTCGGCCACTTTGCGTCACAGTTTCTGGGCTACCAGCAACATGACTCTCAGGAGCTACTGTCTTTCCTGTTGGATGGTCTACACGAAGACCTCAACCGGGTCAAAAAAAAGGAATATATTGAACTCAGGGATGCTGATGGCAGACCTGACCAGGTGCTTTTCACACACACTATAGCACACAGAGAATAACGTAAAATATCAGTGACATATATCACTTTATTGATAGTTCATTTATTGAATGCTGTTGTTTACAACCAAACTGTGTAAATATGAAAATAAAACTAATGAATTTTTTTGTGATGCTAGTGAAGCATGCTTATTTTTAATTATTTTATTTTATGGAATAATTAATTTTTATAATTTAATTATTACATTATTACCATGGTTAATTAGTCATTGTTATTGTGTAATAAAATTTCTTTCTATTTTGTTGTGCAGAATTTTGTTATACTTTTTTCAGGATTGTTTGATGATTAAAAAGTTAAGGAACATCAGCATTTATTCAAAATATAAATATTTTTTAACAATATTTAGTCTTTGTTACCACTTTTATCAATTTAACATATCCTTGCTGAATAAAAGTATTTAAAAAAATGTACTGACCCCAAAATTTTGATTGTTACAAAACAATTCTTCTTTGAATAAATGTTGTTCTTTTTAACATTTAATCATCAAACAATAATAAATAATAAAAAAACAAATAAAGCTATCATTATTAATCATTAATAATGATAGCTTATATCATTAATCATCATATTATCATTAGTAGTAGTATTATTGTTATTATTAATTTAAATTGCATTCTGTTTTATAATATAGAAAGTTGTTATTCGTATAGAGTTTTAAAAATATTTACCAATTGATTTGTTATCAACCAGTTTTTCCAGCTTTGTCTCTGTAAAATTCACTCTTGGTCAACCTTTAAGCATAACCAATAACCATATTTAAAACCCCACAACAAAACAAAGTGTTACTATGGGAATCACATTTCTATTTATGTATTGCAGGAGGTTGCTGAGGAAGCATGGCGCAACCATTTGCGGCGGAATGATTCGGTCATTGTCGACACATTCCACGGGTTGTTTAAGTCGACGCTGGTGTGTCCCGAATGCAACAAGGTCTCTGTGACCTTTGACCCCTTTTGCTACTTGAGTGTGCCCTTACCTGTTAGTAAGGAGAGGGTTATGGAGGTGTTCTATGTGTCCCTGGATCCCACAGCCAAACCCACCCAGGTTTGTATTATGTCCGTCCTTCGGATGAGACGTTAAACCGAGGTCCTGACTCTCTGTGGTCATTAAAAATCCCAGGATGTCCTTTGAAAAAGAGTAGGGGTGTTACCCTGGCATCCTGGCAAATTTGCCCATTGGCTTCTGACCATCACAGCCTCGTAATCATCCCCATACAGTGATTGGCTTCATCACTCTGTCTCCTCTCCACCAGTAAGCTGGTGTGTGGTGGGCATTCTGGCGCACTATGGCTGCTGTCGCATCATCCAGGTGGATGCTGCACACTGGTGGTGGTTGAGGAGATTCGCTCCTTGTATGTATAGCGCTTTGAGTGCCTAGAAAAGCGCTATATAAATGTAACACATTATTAACCATTAGGCCACGACAAATTGTAAGACGCAATTTTAAATGCAAATGAGGGATTTTATAATTAAATATGCACTAATTTGTATATATTTCCATACCAGATATTTGAACATCTGATATTTTTCGTTGACATATTAAATGTTTTTGCAGAGGGTTTTTTTTGTGTGTGAATTTAATTTTTATTTTTTAAATTTTATTTTAAATATTACTATTTATTTTTTATTTTGTTTGCTTTTTTTTCCAGTTTTCATTTTTATTTATTTACAGATAATTTTGGTGTTTTACTTTAAAAAAAAAAAAAAAATACAACTGAAATGTTTAAATTTATCATCTAATAATTATATTTTTTTATTTCAGCCTTATTTCAATGAACAAAAATGTTTTTATGATAATAATGCAAATAGATAAAGTGTAATGAAATAAACACTTAAATGTGTATTTTGGAAGTTTTCTTTCCTTTAGTCTTAATGTTATCAAAGCACAATAGTCCAAATTTTCAAAACTGCGCAGTGCTTAAAAAAAACAAAACAATGTAGTATATTGCCTTGAGTTGTTCCTACATTTTAATGTTCTGCAGAACTATAAATCGAGGGGATCTGGTGGAATACATCACAACACACTACAAAGGGCCCAGGATTGTATTGGCTGCAGCCGGAGGTAAAACAGCAGAAACACAGTAAATCAGCATCGCCTCACATCCTTTGGTTTAATTGTTTAGATCTGTTTCTGGCGCAGAGTTTGACCATTAATAATCCAGCAATGTTTCTCTGTCTTTCAGGAGTGTCACATAATGAGTTTATTGATTTGGCTAAATTTCATTTTGGAAAGCTGCCAGCCAGATACAGCGGAGAGGCTTTACTGCCCTGCCATTTCACCGGCAGTGAGGTGAGCATTTACAGCAACACATTCTTCTTCTTTTTTTTTTGTTTACATAGAGTTATTAGATTTTACAGAGGGGATTATGTGCTCTTGTTAATTTGTTTATTTTTATTTCAGGTTTAGTTTTTATTTATGTCCATTTAGTAATTATAGTACTAGAACTTAGAGTTAATTCAGTTACTTACAAAGGCATCATTTCAAGGCAGTTTTTCATCTAAAAAAATTCATTTCAGTCTTAAATGGGACCTATTATGCTCCTTTTTACAAGATGTAAAATAAGTCTCTGATGTCCCCAGAGTGTGTATGTGAAGTTTTAGC
>JAUZSZ010074197.1:0-12304 GCA_034780575.1 Labeobarbus marequensis
AAATTCCCTCCACTGGCCCTTGTCAATCATGGCCTCCCAATAATCCCCATCCACTTGATTGGCTCTATCTCTCTCTCTCCTCTCCACCTATACCTGGTGTGTGGTGAGCGCACTGGCGCCGTTGTCCTGTGGCTGCCATCGCATCATTGTCGGAGGTCGTACATGTCTTGCATCGTGCATCGTAAATGGAGGTTCCCTCCATTTACAAGTAGGACAGCTGCATGAGGAAACATTCCATCTCCTGGTTCTGGAGGGATCCACTGCTGATGTGATTCTTAGACGTCTGTGGTTTGTTCAACACAACTCCATCATCTCCTGGAATACTGGTGAGGTCCTGAAGTGGGACAGTAATTGTTTTCCTGACTGTTTTCCTCACAATCCTCAGCCATCATCACCCCTCTCCAAGACACTCGCTATCAACTCCACATCCATTGGAAGTCCACTAGAGAAACAGTCAGTCGACAATCCATCCTGCTACGCCCTCTTCAGTGATGTCTTCTGCCTGAAGAAAGCCTGCCATGCTTCCTCCACACTGACCATGGGACTGTTCCATAGATCTGATACCGGGTGAGTCAGTGCCCCGTGGAAAGATTTACCCCCTATCACTCCCAGAACAGAAGGCCATGGAGGAGTATATAGAAGAGGCTTTACAACAAGGTTACATCCACCCTTCAACGTCCCCTTCGAGCTTCTTCTTCGTGGCTAAGAAGAGCGGAGGCTTGCGGCCTTGTATCGATTACCGGGCACTCAACAAAATAACTGTGACGTTCCATTATCCTCTTCCTCTCGTCTCAGCGGCACTCGAACATCTCCGTGGAGCCACCATCTTTACCAAGTTGGACCTCCGCAGCACTTACAACCTCATCCGGATACGTGAGGGGGACGAATGGAAAACAGCCTTTGTGACCCCTACTGGCCACTATGAATATCTCGTGATGCCGTATGGTCTAGTCAACGCCCCTTCCAAATTCCAGGACTTCATGCATGAGGTTCTCCGGGAGTATCTCCATCAAGTTGTCCTCGTCTACATTGATGATATTCTCATTTACTCCCGGAGCATGGCCGAACATCGCCACCATGTTGCGAAGGTCCTGAAACACCTGAGAGACTAACATCTGTTCCTCAAAGCCGAAAAGTGCTCCTTCCATCAATCCTCAGTGCAGCTCCTTGGATACAACATCGACAGCGGTGGCATCCAGATGGACGAGGGGAAGGTGGAGGCCATTAAGAACTATCCCTACCACCATCAAGGAACTTCAGCGATTCCTGGGATTCTCAAACTTCTACAGATGATTCATCCACAATTATAGTACCATCACTAGTCCACTCACAAATCTGTTGAAGAACAAGCCCAAGTCTCTGTCCTGGACACCAGCTGCCACTGAAGCATTCAAAACACTCAAGGAGGCATTCACTAGTGCACCGCTAATCATTCATCCAGACCCTAGTAAGCCTTTTGTGGTGGAAGTGGACGCTTCTACTTCTGGTGTAGGAGCAGTATTATCTCAGCAGCAGGGGACTCCAGCCAAACTCCATTCATGCGCCGCCTTTTCTCGCAAACTCAGCCTGGCGGAGAAGAACTACGACATCAGCAACAGAGAACTCCTTGCCATCCAGTTGGCCTTGGAAGAGTGGAGTCATTGGTTGGAGGGTGCTCAACATCCATTCGTCGTTCTCACTGATCATAAGAACCTGCAGTATCTGTGAGATGCCAAGACACTCAATCCTCGCCAGGCTCGGTGGGCACTCTTTTTCTCTTGATTCAATTTTCCCATCTCCTATCGTCCAGGTCCTAAGAATCTGAAAGCTGACACTCTCTCTTAACTCTATGCTCCTGATGAGATCAGTGAGGAACCAGAACCAATCATCTCCAAGGAAATCATTGTAAGCCCCATTCAGTGGAATTCCAACCCAGAAACCTCCTCCAATGCTTCCACGGCCACTCCGCCGGGCTGTCCTCCTGGTTTGCAGTATGTCACAAGAGTACAGCACACTCCACTAATCCACTCTGTTCACACATCTCTGGGCACTGGTCACCCTGGGGCCAACAACACCCTCTCGCTGTTGAAAGATCACTTCTGGTGGCCCAATATGGCCAGGGATGTGAGAAGATTTGTTCAAGGCTGCCCTAACTGCGTCTGGTTTCTCCCAAGGTTTTTTTTCTCCATTTCTGTCACCGATGGAGTTTTGGTTCCTTGCCACTGTCACCTTTGGCTTGCTTAGTTGGGGACACTTAATTTTTGACAATATTGTTGACTTGATTGCACAGACACTATTTGAAGAGAACTGAACTGAGCTGGATGATGACATCACTGACTCAACAATGAACTGACCTTAACTGAAAAAATAAATTTTTACTATTGTCCTCTTGCATTATCAGCACACGTTTTTCCTGTTTAACACTGTAAAGTTGCTTTGATAATCTGCATTGTATAAAGTGCTACATTGTATAAAGTGCTACATAGAGTAAAAAAAGTTGATGACTTCAATAAATTCATCAATTATGAAACAAACTCGATTCATCCAGATAAATTCAGTTTTGCAAGTTTTGCTCACATCTGATAGTGTCAGTGCAGTCAAATAATATTATAATATATAATATAACTGATAATACTACTGAATATTAAATGTCTTTTAAGCTCCAGCTGAGCAAGTCAAAGGTGACAATGGCAATGAACACAACTTGATCCTGGAGAATTAGTTAACTATAGACTGACTTTAAATCCAAAGTCAAAAATACTAGAAGTTGTATATAATCAACTAGGTTTTTGTTTGTTTGTTTGTTTGTTTGCTTGCTTGTTGGAGATAAATGATCTATGTGAGAAATTTAATTCAGAATTCAGATTCTCTCATAGTACTGAAAGTGCAATCATCAGAGTTGCAAATGACTTGCTCTTATCATCTGATCATGGTTACATTGCTAATTAGACCTGAGATGAACCACTTAAATTTAAACACAGATTAACAAATTAAGGATCAGAATTATAACCTTGGATTAAAACATTCATCTGTGGTTAATTGTGTCTGATATGATGGATTTGCCATTGTAATTAACCAGCAACAATGTTAATGTTCCATTTCCTTTTTGACTGACTATTAAAAATCACTCTGACATAAGCAATGCTTGGAGAAAAAGTACATTACTGTGTAAAATGTCAACTGTTTTATGAACTGCTACTGCAAACTGTTATGGTTAGTGAGAGACCAATAAAATCAAGCAGAGAGAGAAAACTGATAAGTCAGAACTTTAAAACAGCCTGCCTATATCTGGCACCAAGACATTAGCAGCAGATCTCCATGGATCAGATTTGTTGGTCCAGCACATCGTATAGATGCTTAATCAGATTGAGGACAAGGCAACACCTTGAACACTTTGTCATGTTCTTCAAACCATTCCTGAACAAGTTTTTGCTTTGTGGCAGGGTGAATTATTCTGCTGATTGAGTCCCCTGTCATCAGGGAACACCATTGCCATCAAGGGATGTATGTGTTCTGCAGCAATCTTTAGTTAGGTGATATGTGTCAAACTTCCACATGAATGCCAGAACCCAAGGTTTCTCAGTTGGACATTGTTCAAAGTCAAATACTACCTCTGCTGGCCTGCTTTCTTCCCATAGTGCATCCTACTGCCATCTCTACCCCAGGTAAATGGCACATATGTACCAGGTCATAACTTTTAGTTGGGCAATATATCAGTCATTTTTACACTGTTACGGCCGCAGATGGTGGCAAAGGAACTGTCTTTCTGAGTGAGCCATCATTAAACCATTCATTCAACGAATACACTTAAAAACATTTCCCTTCACAAAGATCAACAGCATTGATTCAGTGTGTGGAACAGCGCTGATGCTAGACATGGGAAATCCCCTTAAACCCTGAAAGGTTACTATGACAAAGATATCACTTTCATCTTTCATCTCTCTCTCTCTCTCTCTCTCTCTCTCTCACGTCCACCTCAGACACAGAGAGTAGATGAAAGATGACAGAGGTAGCGAGGTAGGGGAAATGCATTTTTCACATAACCAAAAATGCATATAAAATGCATGCCCAAGCATTGGTTCTCCAACCTCATCAAAATCTGCACCACATGGGAATCAAACCTGCAACCTTCCGGCTGGGTGCTCATTGCTTATAACTTTGTGCCACCCAGAAGGCACATTTGCAACAATCCTGAGAAAAGCTCTCAGTGTGAGAATGAGCACAGAAAAGAATTATTGGGCAACATGCAAAGCACAGGTCAACAAACAGGCATGGTTCACTTTTGAAAGGTATTTCTCAGAAATGGTAGTGAACATCAAAACGTCAGTCATGTCTGTGCAGCTTGGTCCAAAATTATCTTAGCTGATTTTGGACTAAATTGATAAAATTTGTATTAGTACTATGAAGAATACTGAAAAAAAAAATGTTTTTCATATACCTCAAAATAGCATACAGGCAGAATGTCAGAAAACGACAAATGAGACATCCCTAGGATCGGCATAAACCAAGGAATGTTTCTACATAAAGAAATTGAATCCAGACAAAATTTTCTGAAGTTATATTTGCTGGATGCTATGTGGAGCTAACTTAAAATGTTTCAGGTACCTTCTGGACAATGATTTCTACAAAAGTGTTTTGCAAACTGCAAATTGCAAACTCCTCCTCATGGGAAAGGGACAAAGGTACCCTTCCAAAACACACTTCTTGTTCTGAGTCTCCAGCCTGTAACAGGGAAGGCAGCAACATACACAACCCGTTCTGAGTCTCCGGCATGTCTGTTCTGAGTCGCCTGTGAAGATGAGACTGTAACAGATATATTCAGGTTGTGAGCCTCTGGCCTGTGAGGGTGAGACATCAACAGACCACACCCAGACCACAGAGTCTCCAGCTTTTGAAGCAGCAACAGATACAACCATGTTTTGAGCCTCCAGCCTGTGAGGAAGGAGATACCCTGAATTCAGAATCTTCGTCCAGAGAGACAACAACTGATGCAGCAAGTCCCAAGCCTCCATGCTAGAGAGTGAAAGCGGATTGACCAGATTCTGAAACTCTAGCCCAGAGAGGCAGAAGACATACAGGAATTTGCAAAAAGATTAAGTTCCGGCCAGCAAACCTTCACTTCAAGGTACTTTCTTCTCCGTGTTCCAGACAAAGGACCTTCTGCACCTACTCCAGGGCCACATCTGTATGTTTCAGATTTTAGGACCATTTGGTGCTCCAGGAGATCAGCACCCTCCAGTGCTTTGTGTTCAAGGCTGTCGAAATGGATTCCTGCTCCTTTCCCTTCTGTGTTGTTTCCAGCACAACCAGTGGAACTCACCGCCATCAGACTGCTCAGAGAACGTAAATATCACTTATCCAAACCTCTTCCAGAGACCGTGGAATTATTGCATATTATCAGTATATGATTTTCTAATTTACATTAGATGTTATACAGCTGATCCGTTAAGAAAAAATCATCTTTCATTTATTTGTGTGAGGCATAATAAGGTTCTTTGCTTTACTAGTTTCATTTTATCTTTTCATAAGATAACATAACTGTCATAGCAACACCCAACTCAATTACTTGCATTTTATGCATCTTATGCGCTTAATTCCATTTTCATTCATGATATCCATTTAGTAGTTGATTACTCTTGTCTATCTTTTGTTAATAAAATGTATTTTATTACACTTATGTCTTCCTTGTGTTGATATGCAGTAAGATGTTCTACAAGTTAGATATTCCACCATTCTTATCTGACGTACTCATAACTGCACCTTAAGTGACACGTGATCCATAAACCATAACGTCATCGGTGACGAGAGTACCCATCACTACACTATTTTGTCTCCCTAGGTTGGCAAAAGCAAAATTACTACAACATTGTCATGAACTTGTGCAACACTCCACCTTTTTTAAAGCCTGCACATCCACAGTTAAAAGACAATTGTGTTGAACAACTAAAGAGTATTTTGCTTTTTCTTTGTGGCCTCTAGGAATCTGTTCAGCATTGTCTCATCTCAGATGACAACTGATTATCTGTACATTCTGTATGATGACCTTCTTGCTTGTTCAGCAAGGCTTTCAGAGCCCATCATAATGAATGAGTGATCCTGTCTATACTGGATGCTGTGCAGCACAACACAACAAATCCCCGACAGTAAACTGCTACTTCGTTCCATTTATGACGTAGTTACACAAAGTTCAAATGATTTTCAATGGTCGCTTTAAGGCATTCGCACGTCTTCCATTTTCGTACTTCTTTAAGTCAAGTCATATGTTTATGAAAAAAAAAGTTCGCCATCAGTTGTCATTAATTTCAATACCTTGTTTCATTCATAAGAGAATCAGCATTGTTAAGCGTATTTGTTGAATGAAAGATTTAATGATGACTCACTTATAAAGACAGCCATCTATGGAGTAACAATGTAACTGCACTGACTGACAGCCTGTCTAGAGCGCACAGAGACTAGCACCAGTGCTGACACTTCTGAAATATCAGCTTTTATGGAAAGCCTCTTGGAAAGTCCAGCCAGATTCAAGAATCAGAAATAAATGAATAGCCCAAAAAGCTAATTTATATAGCAGCAGCATAATAATAATAATAATAATAATAATAATAATAATAATAATAATAATAATAATAATAATAATAAAGGAAAATGGCCAGCAGCCATATCACCCTGTATTTAAGGAATTTAAGGAGGGGTTTTTACCGTTGCAGTATGTAATAGATGGAAAGAAAGGAAGAAAGGAAGAGGCAAAAGAGGATTTCAATGAAAAAGAGATAAGAAATAAGTATGAAGTAATTAAAGAAGCAATACCCAAAGAATGGATAAAGCGAATACAAAACATGGAGGAAGAGAAGCAAGAGAAAGAAGTATTTGTAAAGTTTGGAGAAAAAGTGTATGATTTTAGAGAATGTACGGTGAAAATGTTTTATTGTTTTTTTAGAGAGGGAATTTTTAAGAAACCTGTTGTTAATGTGTACTGGGTACAGAAATTTAAAGATCTAAAAGAAGATGAAATATGGAACAACATGAAAGGAACAATGATAGACGCAAAGCTGGAGAGCATGGAATTTTTCATTAGGCACAAAACGATTTTTACTGACATTATATTGACAAAAATCGGAATGGAGCAAAGTGAAACATGTAAAGTGTGCAACGTTGAAGATGAAAGTTTTTTACACTTGTTTTTAAATTGCAGAGAATTGGAAGATTTTAATGAAATTTGTAGGGGATTGATTGACATGCTAAGAGGGGAACAAAAAGAGGAAAATATAGAATGGAAAAGAGTGGTCTTGTTGGGTATAGAAGAAAAGTGTAAAAACAAAAGGATGATTAATTTGATTGTGATGCTAATGAAAAGTGCAATATGGGAAAGAAGAGTGGAGGCAAAAAAACAAGGAAATGTAATGGATGTATGGAATGTTTTTAAAAGGAAGTTTGAGAAATATGTGGAATATTTACACTGTTATTTTAAGCAAGAAAACAAAATGCATGACTTTTACAAAGTGTTTACATCAGATGTGTACAATATTTGTAATGAGTTTCATTTAGGAATGCCAGAAAGAGAATGATTTAAAAACTGTATTCCATGTCTTTTCAGTCAATTTTTTAATTTAGAGATAATCTGAAAAATATCACATGTATAGAGAGAGACTGTATTTACTGGATGTATTTTCAAGGAAATGATGAACTGTACCTTTTTATGTTTTCATAAAAAATAAAAGGGTTTTCATCACTACTTATCTAATACACTGGCCTTTAGGGTGGCTGATCTTTAAATAGCCCGCTCTTTGCCGTAGCCCTTGCTTACGGCAGTACCACCCTGCGTGCGCCCGATCTCGTCTTATCTCAGAAGCTAAACCGGGTCGGGCCTTGTTAGTACTTGGATGGGAGACCGCCTGGGAATTCTTTTGGGTTTTCATCAATACTTATCTCATACACTGGCCTTTAGGGTGGCTTATCTTTAAATAGCCTGCTCTTTGCCACAGCCCTCGCTTATGGCCATACCACCCTTGGGGCGCTAGTGACTTACTGGTGTACAGGAAGTGTTTGGCTGCAGTAGGTGAGAGAGGCTCACCAAACTTTCTTTTTCTTTGTTGTATTACGTCTTTAGTTTCATCAGTGTTTGTTTTTTTTAGCTTTTAAGCTGATCCTCCCAGCAGCTCACGCTGTTTGGGAGGAATTTTTATTTTTTTTTGTGCGTTTTTTTTTTGGGTTGTTTACAATGGACGGATCAAGGATGACTGACACGGCAAGGGCGGACGGCATGGGAATGATAACGGACTGGCTCAATGACAACGAGACGACAGCGGAATGGATAAGGAAGCGAGGAAGGAGAGGATCTACTTGAAAGAAGCGACAGTGGATTTAGGAAACGTGAAAGATGCGCGGGCGGTGGACATTATCAAGGCAGTCACGGAGCGGACTGCAGATGGGAGGATTTTAGCGGTGAGACCCAAGCAAGCGAGGGAATATGAGGTGACACTGGATCATGAGGAGGACACACTGTTTTTAACAGATGGATTAATGATTAATGAGATTAACTGTGAAGTGAAAAGACTACAGAACAGAGACTACGTTGTCTCCTCCATGCATCTGCCTGTCTACCTTGCTGATGAAGAGATTTTAAATAAACTGGAGGGATGGGGTGTTTCCCCAATTTCAAAATTAAAGCGGCGTGTTTATCCGGGCACCAGCATTGAGGACGGGACGAGATATGTGAAGACGCGGTTCCCGAAGGAGGTGGCCTCCCTCCCTTACTGCACAAAAATAGAAACGGCAGAGGGTCCACAATACTTTCGGGTGATGCACAGCCATCAGGTGAAGACCTGTCGGCTGTGCATGAGCCCAGACCATGTGGTGAAGGATTGCCCAGAGTTCAAGTGCTTTAAATGTGAGGAGAGGGGGCACTTCGCAAGGAACTGCAACGCCGTGACGTGCCCGGATTGCAATTTGGTTTTAAATAAGTGTGAGTGTTGGATGGGGGGCGAGGAGGAGGAGGAAGAGCAGCAGGTAGCCGAGCGGGTGCATGAACGAGACAACGAGCAGCGAGAGGACGAAACAAGAGTACAAGATGAACAACCAGAATCAAATAACGATGCAGAACAACAGAAAGAATGTAACGAACAGGACATACAAACGCAACAGGATGGGGGGATTTGGACACAGATGGATTTGACTGACAGCTTGCAGAGTGCTTTGGATACTGTGGAACTGGACGATGAAAGGAATAAAGAATTGAGTGATGCACAACAGGAGGGAATTTTATGGACACAGATGGATGTGACTGACAGTTTTCAAAAGGTTTTGGACACTGTGGAACTTAATGATCAGAGGAATAAGGAAGAATCTGCTACCAAAGAAAGGGAACAAGGAAAAGAAAAGGAGGAGACACAGGGGAAAGTATCGAAAAGAAGAAGATCTGTAAAGGTAATGCCCAATTTAGAGACTGCAAGAAAAAAAGTGCTTAAAGATGATGGTATTGAGTGTATAAACAAGTATGAGTTGTTAAAGGGTTTGGAGGAGATGGACTGAGGTTATGGGTTTTATGCATGCTTTTATATGTTTTATGCTTTTAAGAATTGTTACTTTTAATGCTAGAGGACTTTTAGACATAAGAAAGTTTGAAAAAGTGAAAGAAATGTGTAAAGCAGAAGATGTGATTTTATTACAAGAAACGAACTGGAGGGAAGGGTACATGACTGAAATAAAGAAAAGGTGGAGCGGAGAGATTTTATATAACAACGGTGATGGGAGGCTGGGAAGAGGAGTTGCGGTTTTGATAAAAGAAAACAGTGGTGTATCGTGTAAAACAATGTATGTTGACAAAGATGGGAAATGTATAGCGTTTGAAATGGAGTATGAGGAGAAAAAAGTAATTGTGATTAACGTTCATGCACCGACAGAAGAGAACGAAAAGAAAGAGTATTTTTATGTGTTAAGAGGCTTTTTAAAGAAACATAAAGAAGTTATTATAATGGGTGATTTTAATACGGTTTTCAGTAAATTAGAAATGGGTGAAGGCATGGTTTTTAAAACTGATAAAGGAAGAAAAGAACTGAAATTATTAATGGAAGAAAATAATATAATTGATGTATGGAGAGAAAGAAATGAAAAGAAGAAAGAATATTCAAGGAGGCAATTAGTGGGGAATTTTATGTGTAAAACAAGAATTGATTTTATTTTATGTACAAGGAACATTGAGGGTTTTATCGGTAGTATTAAATATGAAGAATCAAGTTTAAGTGATCATAAACCAATTTTTATGCAAGTAGACTGGAGTTCAGTGAAAAGAGGGCCGGGGGAATGGGTTTTAAATACAGAGATTTTGAAGAATGAGGATTATGTGTTAAGTATTAAAGAAATTATTGAAAAAGAAAAGGACAACAGAATGTACACTGAAGATAAAAGAATATGGTGGGAAAATGTTAAATATTTAGTTAAAAAATTCACAATAAAGTACTGCAAGTTAATACAAAGAAGTAAGAGATTTAAGGAGAGAGAAATAAGAGAAAAATTGGAAAAGGAACTAAATGAGAACGGGGAAGATATACAAAAAATAAAAGAATTGGAGGGAATATTGAAAGAAATGGAAGAGGAAAAATATGAAGGTGCAAGACTACGAAGTAAGGCTAAATATACCGTGGAGGGTGAAAAATGTACAAAATTTTTCTTTGATCTAGAAAAAAGAAGAGGGAAAGCTGGAATGATTAAAGAAATAAGAGGAACAAATGGTGTAGTGGTGGGAACAAATGAGGAAATACTAAAAGAAGTAAAAGCGTACTATGAGAACCTGTTTAGTGCAGAGGGGGTGAGGGAAGAAGAGAAACGGGAGTTACTTGAGCAAATAAAAGCAACAGTAGGAGAAGTAGACAGAAAAGAGTGTGATGAAGTGATAAGAGAAGAAGAGATAAAAAGAGCAATAAGCGAACTAAACAAAAAGAAAAGTCCAGGTATAGATGGTTTGGGGAGTGAATTTTATATAGTTTTTAAAGATTCTTTAACTAGCATTTTAAAAGAAGTATATGTAGATGTTTTTAAGAAAGGAGAATTAAATCCAAGAATGGGAATGGGTTTAATGAAGTTGATATACAAGAGGAAAGGGGAGAAGACAGATTTAAAGAACTACAGACCGATTACAATGCTGAATACTGATTTAAAGATTTTATCTAAAATTTTAGCCAACAGATTGAAGGAAGTCATGCCGAGTATTATTAAAACTAACCAAGTGTACGGAGTGAAAGGAAGAGATATAGCAGATACAACTATTAGTATAAAAGACATGATAAGATACATGCATGGAAAGAACAAAGATGGCTTTATTATCAGTTTAGATTTTGAGAAAGCTTTTGACAGGGTGGAGCATGGTTTTTTATTTGATGTTTTAAAAAGTTTTGGTTTTGGAGAGAATTTTATGAAATGGATTAGGATCTTATATAAAGGTGCAATAACAAAAATTAAATGTAATGGGTTTTTAACACAGGGTTTTAAAATTACCAGATCAATAAGACAAGGATGTCCGTTGTCAGCTCTTTTATATTCCTTAGTTGCGGAACCTTTGGGATTGACTGTAAAGCACGAAGAGGGAATAAAAGGGATAGGCATTGAGGGAGGCGAAAGTAAAATATTTCAGTACGCGGATGACACAACATTACTTTTAAAAGATCTGGAGAGTGTGGGAAAATCAATGCAAATTGTACAAAAGTATTGTAGGGGATCAGGAGCTAAAATTAATGAGGACAAAACTGTATATATGAGATTCGGAGGGGTAACGGTTTTAACAGAGCATTTTACTTTTAAGGAAACCAAAGAAATAAAGATTTTAGGTGTTTTAATGGGGAGGGATGAAAAGAAAGCCGGAGAAACTATGTGGGAGGAAGCTTTAGGAGGAATTGAAAGAAGATTGAATTTTTGGAAATTGAGAACATTAACTTTGAAAGGGAAGGTTTTAGTTCTTAATGTTTTAATGATTTCTAAATTGTGGTATATTTTATATGTGTCATCTATGCCGTTGTGGGTAGAAAAAAGGCTGAAAAAATGTTTTTTAGATTTTTTATGGGATGGGAAGCCGCCAAGAATAGCATACAACACCTTAATAGGAGCAGTGGGCAGGGGAGGACTGGGGTTAATGGATGTGGAACAAAGAAAGAATAGTTTGAGGGTTAAAATAATTAAAAAGTACTTGGATGAAGAAAACAAATCGGCATGGAAGAGAACAATGGGGCATTTTTTAAATAAGTGTAGTAATTTTAATTTGGGGGACAACATTTTATGGATGAAAACCAAAAATTGGATGACGGAGGGGCTGCCAGATTTTTATAAAGAGTTGATG
>JAUZSZ010075027.1:0-12289 GCA_034780575.1 Labeobarbus marequensis
AAAATACCAGTTTAGTTTCTTGGTTTTATTTGTCTTTCATATCCCCTGTATGCTGATTTAAGCCATAGAGTGAATCTATAATTGATTTCCTTATCGGCCACAAAGAGTATCAGTTTTTTGATTATCTTGTTCATTCACCATGAAATGGCCTATTTTGTGCAAACCTTTATGTTTGAGTGAAGTTAACAAGCCTTCTTTAGCGCCTCTAGATAATTTAATTATACCTGACATGCCCCACACCTTCAAAATGAGACTCGATGAATGAGAGAATGCGGCGTCACCTGCGTTCACGCTGATATTTAAACAAGGACAGATACATCACCAACAAAGATATCAGAGGTCGGCGATCGATGCGAAAAACCTCATTACATGAGGCCGAATTGCTGATTACATTTTTGACATTGACATGCCACCCTTGGTCACTGTGTTTTGTGGGAGATACATCTCCATGGTGACTATAGAGAGCCGCACTAGCTAGCAAGGAATTCGCAGCTTTGCTTGACTGCTTAATAATGAGAATTACAGCCATAGATCTCCATGACAGATGCACTGTACCAGAAATACTGCAGGAATAGAATCTCTCGCCCATATTTCTTATTCGCAAGGAAATATCCTCAAAAGAGCCGGGCAGCTGTTGTACAACATAGCGTTTCTGGTGACAAAGGCAAGGACTAGGACAAAGAGACTTTTTAAATATGACTAACTGTTGTGACTCATAGGCCTGTGCGCATGCATTGTAAATGTTGCTGAATTTGCAGTAATTACTGGCTACTTGTTGCATTAACGTCTTTTACCCTAATAGTTCTGTTGATTACCGTTTAATGACAATTATATACTGTGAACAGGACCGTGAAAATACCATAATGTGGAATCACTGTGATAAGCTGTGTCTGCACAACAGTCGTCTAATGTATATTTACAGATGAACAGTAATAGTATTGCAGCACTGCAGCCAGTCTGTCCTCTATGAGCAAACTAAAGACTCCCTCATGAGAATTAGGGAGGATAATTGGTACTGTGCACCTTCTGTAGTATGGAAGCCTGTTTTAAGCCCGTTTCTGACATTTTTTATCGCAACTTTATTGCTTGTAATTGTGACTTTGTCTCCCAATTATGACCTAATACAGTTTACAACTTCATTTCTCAAAATGTGACTTTATATTCCAAAATGTGACTTTATGTCTGGTAATTGAGACTTTATTTTTCATTTATTTCTCAACTTTGTCTCCCAATTATGATTTTTATTCTAACACAGTGTAACTTTATATCTCATAACGTGACTTTGTATCTCCTAATTTCCACTTTTCCCCCATATTTTATATCTCACATTGTGACTCTCACTATGTGACTTGATATCTTTTACAGTCATTTGTTTCTTGTAGTTGTGACTTTATATCTCACAATTGCAACTTTGTCTCATAGTGTGACTTTATATCTCATAGTTTGACCCTATTATCTCGAACTATGAAATAATTGAGACTTTGACTGAGACTTTATAACTCATAAATTAGAATATTTCTTGTAATCTTAAAAACTTTGTAACCTTTTCTCTTAACTAGACTTTATATCAGAGCGTGACTTTATCCCCCGGTTTCAGAGACAAGGCTTAAGCCTAGTCCTAGATTAAAATGTTAGTCTTAGCTGTTACAACTGAAATAAACTTGCACTGACTGTTCTTAAAATATATCAGTGCCTTTGTTTTGTCTCAGGATGCACACCAATAATGTTTTTTTCTAAGCATGTTTATAAAAATTACTTAAATGTCCTAATTAAACTATGGCCTAATCCTGGCTTAGTCTAAGCCCTGTCTGTGAAACCGGGCCAATATGTCCTTAATTTCCTACAGTTTGGGTGGTTTTATTAGTTTAAATCCAATCAGACTGAATTTGAAGCGTAATTTCATTACAACCAGCAGGAGGCGAAAGCCATCCAACACATTCACATGTGCTGAATATATTAGCCATAAGCTTTTATCTGTGAATTAGCCAGTAGTCCGTTTCGAATATTGTTAATACTCCTTTGAGATGTATATTTATACATTTGTTTACCATGCATGCACCTTTATTTTTGCATACTTCAAAATAAAGCAGATGTATATTATGATCTCTGTCTACTTGATAAACCTTTGACTATGTCCTGTGAGTAGTCATCCATCTAACAGACATAACCTTGCTCCCCCACAGGCAAACAAGACATGCTGGACTGAAATCAAATTAAGGATTTGAGTAATAACAGGGTGGCGAGTAGATTAGTCAGTTTGTTCAGGATTACTGCATAGATTGAGTGTTTTTCCAGGTCTGATTACTTATAAACTTGCTCTGCACTCCAAACGACGCTAGATAAACAGACGTTTTGCAAATTCGAAAATTTAACTTGCATGCGCATTATCATTTAAACATCCTCAGAGCAGGCGGGTGTGTGTGAGTGTTGAGCCCTGCAGGCCTGCTCTAATTTTTCATGTACAGCCTTGTTAGGATGTGAATGCTGGGTTTAGGTTGTCTGACATCGTCCTTGCTATGATTAATGTCCTATATTTGGTTTTCTTTTGTGGGAATACTGTCCTTTACTTGTCCTTCTTTTTGAGCGAATACTGTGTGTGCAGGATTGTCCCGTGAGGAGGTGCAAACTCGAGCCAAGCAAATCATTTGTCAGTTCCCTTTAAAACTGCACTTTCTTAGAAAGGTGTTTGGGCCACGGTGTTCCCAATAAAACATCCTGTTTCCATCTACGTCCTTTGTGTGGTCAATCATCTCCCTCTTTCGTTTCTCCCAATTTCTCCCTCCCATTTTGGCGAAGTTTCTTTCATAGTCCTTCCTTCAAGGAGATGCGTCCGGACACACTTGTGTGCACTCGCCTCTTGCGTGATAACAATGTATTAAACGCATCCTAATATATTAGAGGGGGAAGGAGCAATTGGACCCCATGTTGTCAAGTGTCGACCTGTCTAAGGATAATTGATGCCAGGGAGATTCTCGCTCAAATGCACTTACGCGGCAACGTCCATCCTCTGAGAATACCCACACAGACAAGACATTTTCCTTAGGGTTGATCCCGAGGGAGTTTCCACATGCATTTAATCCCCCGTCTGCAGATTTGGGAATGGCATTAGGCCTCCAAATACACCTCTTTTCTACACAAAATACATGAAGTGTGCCTGAAAAGTGTCCAACGTATGCACACTTAAAAATCTCGGTGGAAGTAGTAGGTCATCTGGGTACTTTTTGCCTATTTCTCTGAAAAAGTTGGACATAAATACTAATTTCACATAGTTTTTTGCCTACTATATTGTACGTTAGTTCAGAAACAGAGCTGTACTCGAAATGCATCGAGATTATTAATTAATTTCTCAGTAGGCATTGTTGTGTTCTTTAGCCTGTTTTAATAATGATGATTTCAAAATAACAGTTGCATATCCAATCAAATGCTGTCTGGAATGAGAATGTCCCTCCCCCAGTGCCACCTATCTCTGACTAGCAATAGCAGGTCATTGTTCAGTGCTGTCATGTAAATTATAGCTCAATTTTTTAAAAATTTACTTTTTAGTTGTAACACGAATGTTCACAGCTGAACAAATATCTTTTCAAAGTATACTTCGTTTAATAGCATGCACAAACACAGGTGCTCGACACAAGCACACTAGAAAGTTTCGTCCTTATCAGAGTCTGTGCTATTTCTCCCCAAAAGTTATGATCGATAAAATGTGGTTGTACTCAATTAAACTGGAGTTGAATGTATGTGTTAACCCCCTCACATAAGTGCTCATCATTGCATTTGTCTATCGTCGGTCAGGACAATGTTGCCACCTTGTGGGTAAATTAATCAGTGCAAAAAAATTGAAGGTGCATGTTGCAAGTTGAATGTAAAGAACATGTGTACAGTAAGCATGTACAGTGCTGATGATTAAATTTACATCACAGGTACTGTACACAATACGCTGTACGCTTAAAAATGACGTATACTTTGGGCTTCCAAACAGCTTTTTTTTTTTTTAAAGAAAGAGGCAAACTCCTAAGATACTTCCCTCATTAATTTCCTGTTTTAAAGGAAATATGTCAATACAGGAAACAAAACTGCTCATCAAACCATTTCATGAGGTTTTCGTGGTCAGATACTTAAATCTTGCTAGTTACTTGAATCATAAAACAACTGAATAATAGACATTCAAAGGTACTTCTATTGCCTTCTTGAGTATTGAAGTTCGTTACCTCTACAGTAATGCAAAAACGCATGTTGCGTGTGTACAACACAAACATACATTTGCTATCATTTGCATACTTATTTGACTACGTTTTGGGCTTCAGGATGGACACTGACAGCTTTGTGAGCTCTTGAATGACATCAGTCCTGAGCCTCTGACTTTCACACAAATCATAAATATTTAATCTGGCTTTTTTAGTTAATGGAAGAAGGCACATTATGCTTTAGCGGGTGAAATTGCAGGTTAGAGACTTGCGCTTGGTAATGACTTGATTTTAGAGGCGTCACAGCTGCTGTTTTGTGATTGTCGTGTCTACTAAATTGAGGCAGTTCATTGGCAAGTGAACTTGACCTCAAGCTTTTGTGTGTGGGGCAACCGTTTGAGGCATTTGACTCAGTGGGGGAGGGTGTACGGTTAGTAAATGTATGTGTAGAAAGAGTGTAATTTAGCCCCACCTTTGTTTTTTTGCGTTTTCATGGTGGTCCACATATAAGGTGGGGGGCCCAGCTGGTGTCCAGCTGCAGTGTCAGATAAGCCTTTCCTTGTCCTGTCCTGTCCCATGTGGGACCATGATTGTGTTTGATTGGTGTCTGCTGAGTGGGTCTTTTCTGTAGAGAAAGTGATTAAGCACATATGACACCAGTAGGCAAGCAGCACTGTTCCCTCGAAAACACACATAAGCCGTTCACACCACAAGCCAAAAAACAAAATTCAGATTTTCTGCTCAAATCCAATTTATTTGTGAGGTTGTTCACATGACCTTTTAAATGTGGACCAAACTGGACACTAGTGAGCTAAACAGACAGCTAACTGATTTGTGTGTGGAAAATACCCTGTCCTTGTATGTTTTTAGGCTAGAGCTTCAATACATTTTATAATATCATTTATGATCATTTCATGTTAAAATATTAAGGTAAACTTTCACTTCCATCTTAAAGCTACCAGAATTAGAATTAACATTATATTTTCACTGTTCAAATAAAGTGTCACAGTATCTGAGACCTAATGTGAAGCAAAATATAATATTATATTTTCAATAAAATTTTAAGTTAAAGAGACACCGACTGAGAATGTGAGATTACCTGCATCTGTTAGAACTTTCATTCCCCAGGTCAGTTCATTAATTTGTGAAAAACAATCAGTTCGCCATGTCCACTGAGGAAAACGATATTGTGTCCTTTCAACTGTTTTGTTTTTACATGACTGTGTCAGCGCTGGGCACGTTACATTGACAAAAAGTTACTCGTCAGCTTCTGTCACGGTGCTTGTCGGTTGAGTTTTAAGGTGGTGTTTAAAATTCAAGTAATTTCAACTAGTTTGAACTTGTGTTCTTGGTAGTTCGGACTTGGCATAGTTGAACGTTCGAGAACGAGAGGACACGTTCCTTCTTACTGAAAATACGTCACTCAGCTAGTCTTGATATACTCTGGTTATCCTGAATGTAATGTATATATCCACAATAAAACGAAATAGGTATAGGATAAAACACAATCCTGCCTCTTTTCATTTTCATTAAAAAAATATTAATGTTGTTCAGGCAGCACGAGCATACTGTTTTCCTTCACTGTATATTTATAATAAGCGTATTAAAATGAAATGAAATATAAAATAATATAAATTAATATGTAATATAAAACACATCTTTGCCTCTTTTCTTTAAATGATCATTTTAATGAACAATACTAACCATTATAACTATCAAAACCGCATGTTTCTTTCTTCTATGGAATGTCAGATGAGATATCCAATCAGTTTTGAGAACCAATCAGGATTGAGGATTGCTGTCAACAATCAATGTCACATATGAAGGAGAAAAAATTGATTTTACCAAAAAACATGAGAATAGGCTATAGATTTATCATCCCTTGTAACTTTTGTTTCTTGAGATCATGTGACCTCGAGCCCCCTTATGTAAGTGGCAGTGATAGGGAACAAATGCTGACCAACATGACTGAATTACTGTTCCATGGTTCCTTTATATTCATTGATCCGTGACAGGGATCCATCAGTGACACTACTGAGGGTTCTTTTGTCAAAGTAACACCACATTAATGTCTGCGATGGTCCCTGTAATGTGACGGTTCAGCTCAAATAGGTTAGAGATTAATTGTTTGCCCTTTCTCCTCATAATTTCCTGCCCTTTCTTTCTCTCTTTCCAGAACGAAGGATTTAACAATGTTAAGTTGACACGGCAGATGAGGCTAATTGATAGCATATTGATCAGATGGATTTTTTAAATTGATCCATCTCAGGAGGCTTTCCTCCTCAACTTCACGCTTGAGTTCAGACTGCGCTTGAATGACTATGGTGTATATAGCGTCTCACACCACAGACAAGCCATAATTCACAACACTTTTCACTTGCAAACTCGTTGAAAAACGTCACTTTGTTCCTCTTGTTTCAGAGATGGCGGCTCAGAATGAATTATACATGTAAAGTTTTTGATGTGTATTTATTATTGATGCAGATGGAAGCTTGGGAAGAAAAAAACGGCTGTAAGGAAATGACATCATCCATTGGGTAGAGATTGTCAGAGTTGGTGTAAAAATGAAGCAATATGAACAACACAGTTAAACAGAAGGTATTGTTTTCAAAGCATGAAACTAAAGAGTAACTAAAGAGTGTGATATTCTCACAAGGTTGCAGCAAACGAAAGAGTGCGAGGGTGAGAAATGAGATTTGAGTCTCCCAAGTGTGTGTGAATTTGCACAAACTCATATTGCACCATTCTCATTCCAATCAGTGTCCTCAAAACTCTCTGTCAGCCGCGCATACCCCCCGCCCCACCTCCACCTCTCATTGGATGACCTACTGAGGTTGCCATGGAGATTTGTGTAGTAGGGCAAGCGTGTGAAATGAAGAGTGCAATGAATGGCCAAACCCCCTGTGATATAATTTCATATGCACGCAACCACAGATTTCTGATCACGCAATCCTAGTATGTGCAGTGATGCAGCCAAACCAACAAATCTCAGTTCGTTTCTTCTTGGTGGCCCAGAGCATCATCTGATCTTTATTGAGAGGGTGGTTTTTGCTGACCAAGACATGACCAATAGAAACAAAACACTTTTGAACAGTTTGTTTGTTTTAGATGTGTTTGTTGAGTGGTGACATTTTCATTTGGCATGCTATATACTATATATAATTCAGGAAAATCTACCTGGATTCAACTTGACATCCAGTGATCACCATTCATTTATACTGTATGTAAAGGAGCAGCTTTAGTATATTCATATACTAATAGTGTGACACTTTTTACATAGAGTAATCATTAAACTTATTAAAGATACAGATAATATTCTTTGGAAGAAACCACTTGGCTCAAAAATCAGGAATTTCCTCTGTGTGACAGAATTTTAGCGAGGAAACCAAACGGAAAAGGGGAGAAAGAGAGGAAGCAGAGAAAGCGAAAGATATTATATGTCTATATTTACTCCGTATCAGGTTATCTGTGTATTAAAAGCAGTCAAACAGGAAAAGCAGGGAGCGTTTCACTCACAGCACTTCAAGTACAAAACAAAAGTTCAGTCTTGATAGCAGGCAAACCCTTGAGAAGTTTTAAGCAACCGCTTCCAGTTTCCCCTGGAGATGAAGGAAAGAGTGTTTCTGAGAAAAGAGGGGCGTGAGTGAGACCGTCCATAGACTTTTCACTCGAGTTTTTCAGAGTTGTCCTGTGTTGCTACATTGTGTATTTCTGAATTATTTAGCTTTTAGGATCATAGCAGCCCACCAATGTAGTGTCGTCAGATGGCTTTTTTCACCACTTAGAGCCTTTGACATTTTGGGTTTACATCAGACAATCCCCCACTCAGTCTTGAAATACAGCACTCTTTCTCTCCCTCTCTTTCAATTGTTTGTATAAATGTGCTCTTATGTATCTTCTCTCTGTTCACTGTAATCAAATTCAATACGATTCCACCCAAGCAAAGCCCCTTCTAAATAGACCCCTTGCTTACACTCACTCCATAACAGTTTTTTGTGTTCACTTCCTCTCTCACACTAGCACATGCAAAACAAAAGCCACAGGATACAAGTACATGGAACAAGGAGATGTCGTAACTACACTGTTATGTTGGCAAAAGCAACATGTACAGTAATTCACGGATATTTCATTATATAATAGTAGATTTTTAACAATATGCCAAATTTATGGCCATTTTAACCACAAAAATGTACATATTTTTCTGTTTGTGATTAAAAAATAATAATATATACGATTTTTTTTAAAAATCCATAAAATATATGAATAATGGTTTCCACAAAGTATTAAGTAGCACAATTGTTTTCAACATTGACAATAATAGGAAATGTTTCTCAAACACCAGTTCACCGAATGATTTCGGAAAGATCATGTGGCACAAAAGACTGGATTAATGGCTGCTGAAAATTCAGTTTTGCCATCACAGGAATAAACTACATTTTAAAATACATTAATAGAAAAGCGTTATTTTAAATTGCAATAATATTTCAGAATATTGCAATTTTACAGATTTTTTGATCAAATAAGTGCAGCCTTGTTGAGCATAAGAAACTTTAGAAATAATCAGGGTACACATTGAGCATGGTTGCCAAATTGCCACACTAATGATTCTGCCTCTGGCACTAGTTTTGCAACAGATTCTGAGCTTATTAAACAGGCCTTCTAAGCCCCTGCGGGTGTCAAACCGAGGATAGAGCCCTGGGGTGTCCCATCCGGCTCCCAGGTGCGGTGAGAGCTAATGAGAATATGAGCTCAGGGATCAGCAGGTTAAGCCACCCCCTTCCGTCAGCCACATGCTAACTGTCTTACTGAGCAGTGATACGCCAACACATCATGTCCCAACCTCCAGTATGTAGCTTATTGTAGACCTGCTGTCTGAGCCGAGCATGTACAGTGTTTACAATGCATTTTTTCCAATGTTTCCACCATACCATGGTATTCTTTGAAGCACAAACACCAAAGAAAAATACAGTGAAAATGTGGTATATTAATATAAAATACTATGGTATACCAGAGTACAATGGTTTTACCATCACTGTAGCATAGTAACGCCTGTGTTTTTGTAAATAAACCACGTTTCTCTCCCTTTGACCCTGTTCTCTCTCTCTCTCATTCACAGAATCAGGTCTTTGAAAACTAGGCCATCCAACCATTAGTCACACATACACACTCACAGTCAGCTCTGCTTATGCATACAGCAGTAAAGTCTAATTTTCTGCTACCATACACACATAGAGAGATAAAACACATTTTAAAGGGTAAATCCAGCTGACCCAATTACAGCGCAGTCATGGCTAATGCTAACTAATTCTTTAGACCATTACAGTTAATAGCTATGCACACATAAACACAAACATACACACATTCCAGCAGTTTTCCCATGTGTAGGGATGATATCAGAGGGTTATGGTGTTACATAAGGCTTTTACATAAGAAGCCACACTGTAGCGAGAGCTGCTCAGGAGTGAATGTTTTTTCGCTGCACCGTTACTGTTGGGACTGCACCAAATCCCCCCTTCAGACACACACACACACACATATCCATGTCTCCATCCACTTGGCCTTAATGAACAAGCGCTAAATCGAGCATAGCTCTTTCTTATCTGTATTCACTCCACACGCACTTCCTTCTTTCACCTCACTCTCCCAAAACCACATCAATAACAGATCCATGACAATGGAAGCCCATAATTCTCCCCCATAACCCACAGTAAACACCTCCCTTTGTCAACCGGATTCATGCTGACAGCTGAACTCGGACCAGCTTTCTTCTTCCTTCCTAACGGGTGGGATTTAAATCCCAGCAGACTGTGGCTGGCTGCAAAAAAGACAACTGTGATGCTCTTTACGTCTCTGTGATTAAAACAGCTAACATCTAAGCTGCCCACCTGGCCCTGTTATGTGTGTGGAAAATGATGCATGCATTCACACTTGAATAGATGTCCACTTCCTGGATGTACACAGAGAATCGTTTATTTATTAAATAAAGAACAATTTAAAGAAAGGAAGCATATAAAAGAAAGAAGGCATGTCATGGGCCTTCTGAAGACAAAAAAATGTTTTATAGTTTTCAAATAAAATGTCCTAGCAGTAAAGCAAAAACACAGTAAAAACTGTACTGATGGATCAAGCCAAATACTGCAAAAAATCTATTTCTTAATCACTATTTTTTCTTGTAAAAATATTTTTAAGAAATTAAATGTCAATTTATGTTCCTTTAAGGTTATTTTGCTATTTTTATACTGAAAAACTCACCAAAAATACTGATTAAGAAGACGATTTCTGCAGTGATTGCTCACTTGAAAACTCTTCCTATGGAAGCCCAGGCCAAATCTCAGAGCCAAAGGCTGATAACATCTCCAGATGAATGGTCACATGACGGAAGACAGATAATTCATGATACATAGGGGCTTCTCCATATCTCTCTCTCCTTTATTTATTGAAAAGTGAGCAGGCAAATTAAACAGACCTTTGTGTAGAGTGATGTCATGCTACATTCAAAAATATCCAGCTCAGTATGTCAAGGTTAGCGAGAGTAGTACAAATCACTGTGGACAAGGAGGATACTCATGATCCGGGGATTTATTTTTTGCAAGTCGTGTTTTCCAAAAGACAAAATAAGCAGTGCACACATATCCACAGTGAGGTCACAGGGAGGTCCTTGTCCAATATAAAAGAGTAAGAAAAGTGAAGATTCAGTAAAAAATAATGTTTTACTTTTCATCAATGTCAATAGGAAGTCACGTTGTGTGATACGAAAGAGTGTCTTGAACAAAAAGCTGTTCCCTGATCCAGTTTAAATGTACAAGACTCCATGCAGCTTTATTTAGGAGTGTCAGAAGTGCTTGGTTTAATCTCACACAGTTCTCTGAATTCATTACATGTAAAATACTGGAGAGATAAAAGATTGCAGCTGCGTTTTACACAGTGCTCATGGGACGAAAGAGCAAGAAATTAGCACAGTTTCACTGATCCAATGGAAGGGAATGAGAAGCTTTTTGATATTAAACGTTCTTCTTAGGATCAGCATTCTCACCTTATTATTTCTCTGTGAAAGGCTGGTGTAAAAAAAAAAAAAAAAAAAAAGATTACATTTTAATGAATGTCATGTTACATATTGCAGTGCATTCTACAAAACTCTTAATTACATGAGGGTGTAATATGCGACATCACAAAAAAAGTCATTTCGAAGATGTAAAAACACAGTAAAGATATAGTCCTCAGTAGATAGGTGAAATCAAAGAAATGTAAGTTGATTGCTTTATATCAAAAAACATTGTTTTGGCCTAAAGCTCTTGTGATAGATTTGAATTGTCAGAAACATCTGATGTGCCTCCAAGCTCTCTACTTCCTGTTTTGCGAGGTGGGGGTGCTCTTGTTGCCAGAACGACGGACAGGAACCTTCGAGACAGGGATTCGAGTGCGGGGTGGGGCTTCAGTTTTTTTAGGAGGGGTGGTTGAAGTGGGGCTAAGATTGGAAGACAGTGCGCCTTGGCTGGAAGAATGGGAAGGTGGTGTTTGCCTCACACTAATAGGGATCTTGGAATCTCGAGGTAGGCTGGTGCTACCTTTCATGGAACGGAATGAGGAAGTGGCGGAAGACGAGCATTTCGGGGAAGGCAAGTTCATTTTTAGATCACCTGCAGATTTTGTTGGTGAACTCACATCATCGTCTGAGCCAGCAGCGCTAGGGCTGTCGGGATCGTAGAGGTCATAAAGTGCATCTCCAGAGCAGCTGTCCCTCAGCAAACCTTCCCGACGGAGGAAGGTGCTGTCCTCATCCTCTGGGCCAGGTGTGGGAGAATCCCAATAGCCTTCATCACTTGGTGGGGCGTCCTGGAGTTCTTTATCGACAGGGGGAGGTGAGGGGCGTGAGGGTTGCTGCTTTCCCATCTTGCTACCTCCACTCACAGGGATCTTACTGAGGCCAAGAGCCTTTACTTGAGGTGGCCTCTTCTCAAGCCGGGTCGGTGCATGATGGAGGACAGGCTCTGTACGTCGTAGGGCTGGGGAGTCTTCAACCTTCTGGGGCAACATATGCCATAGACCCTGCATGTCAGCATCATCAACACCCTCTGGACTAGCCATCTCCTCCCCTCCACCCATGTAGG
>JAUZSZ010079668.1:0-17559 GCA_034780575.1 Labeobarbus marequensis
AACTTAATGTAATTAATCAACCCTCACATCATTATTTCACCTAATATCAATCTGTGCTGTTTTTGTGGGTCAGTGTGTGTCTGTGGGTGGGCGGGGTTAATCTCAGAGGAGCTGAAGCTTTTAGATGTTTCAGTAATCATCCCGCAGTGTCCCGCCCCCTCCTCCTCTTTGACGAGGACATGTCAGCGCATGCAAAAAACCAGCAGAGCAACAACTGTCACAAACACACACACCGAGAGCTTCTTTTAGGCTCTCTAGTGAGGAGGGGAACTGGTAAGCATATTGTCATTAAGGAGAACAGCTTGGTATGGGGAGGTCTAATGTCTCTGAGGTTCATCTCAAGAGCTCTGCTGTAGCCCTCTGGAGTGCCATTTATTTACCTCACAATTACAGCCCTCACACACACACTCCCACCAAAAACACATTCAAAACAGTGTGTGCCTGTAAAAGACCGACATAAGCACAAATGTACACAGAGACACACATGCACATGCAGTGAGACAGATGTTTTGCTTTTCCGGATTAGACAGAACATTAGAGGAATTTAGATTTCACTACACATCCCTGCAGCTCACATCAGAGAGTATGTGAGCAGTGCAGTGTCTTTTTTATTGTATTTAATTTTATTTTACTTTTATTACTTTATTTTATTAATTTTATTTCAGCTTTATTAAAATAAACTGATAATAAAAATAATGGTACTAAAATGGTACTAAAATAACACATATTAGGAGAATATTTTTCACAAAATAGTACCTATACAAATATATTTCTTATATATAATAAATAACTGAATGCAACTGGGGAGGGGAAAAAAAAGAAAAAAAACCTTTTCAAACTGGCTTCCTGAATACTGGCTGCCATTAGTAGAAGAAAACAGATAGCCCTAACCCAATATTGCCATTTGTTAACGTTGCATTAAGCTTGAAGAGAAGAAAATATTATAAAATTGAAAAAAAACTTTACACTGCATGAGAAAACGACAACGACAGCAGGCAGTTGTATCTGCCTCTGACTCTTTTTCTCTGTCTATTCGGGGTAAATGGGGCTGAAGGAGTGTCTGGGTGGTCTAAACTGAAGGCATTCAGACACAGGCTGGGAAAGGGTGCTGGTAAGGTTTGTGTGTGTGTGTGCGTGCGTGCGTGAGTGCGTGCGTGTGTGTGTGTGTGTGTGTGTGTTTTCATGCTTCTATGTTCCAGGCAGATGAACAATTGTCTGTGAGGGTCTCAGAAACAGGGCACTCCTGTTCCCCTCTTTATTTCTTTTTTCGCTGCTCTCCATCATTCTTTTACCCTTCTGAAATAAAGTACCCCCTTATCTAGAGCCCTCACCATGCTGCCCTTTTGACATCTTTTCATCAGTACTAGAAAGAAAAGAAAAACATTTATTTTCTCTCCTTTTGTTTCTGACATGTAGTAGAACACCAGGTCTCACAAAAGAGCTGAAACACTGAGTATGGATATTCTCAACATGGTCAGAGAGAGAGAGAGAGAGAGAGAAAGAGAGAGAGAGAGAGAGAGAGAGGGGGGGGGGGGGGCAAATAAGTCGAAACAGGCCATTGATTAAAAGAAAAACAAAACAACTCCCTTAGTGCCACTAATATGTATCTGTCCACAAAGAACACACAGAGACCAGTTTGTTTTATTATGTCCAAATGAAGACATTGATTTGTACTGATTTTATTATTATTATTATTATTATTATTATTATTATTATTATTTCATAATTTTACATTGCTGTATTTTTATTTGAATAGAGCAATTCTTTAATCACTATAAATAAATAAATATATACACATAAACAAACAAATAAACACATAAACAAACAAACAAATAAATAAATAAATAAATAAATAAATAAATAAATAAATATATAAATAAAGGGAAAATAAAAAAGTAAGAAAAAATACAGGTAATAAATAAAATAAAATAAAAAACCTGCATAAATGTTACACATGAAATACAAATTATTCATAAAGCAGCATGTACTGTTTTTTTTTTTTGGTAAGACATTGAAATGGTTCTTGAAAGAATGCATAAATTATAAATAAAAGCTTCAGAGGCCAGATGTGAAAATCAAATGCAACTTTATGTTTTGGATTCTTGCAGGTAGCGGCTTGTCTCAAAGCTCAGAAAACCAGATCAAAGAATGTTTGAAGAACTGCCATCTGACCGCACAAGCACAGCCAAGGACACGCGTTTTAACTCAGGTTCATATGCAGTCGAAAGCAGCTCATCCAATAAGCATTTAGACTTGGAAATATCAAAAATATGTTACAAAAAGTGTTACAAAGAGTTACAAGCAATTACCAATAGGGATTGAGGAAATATAATCTAAATCTACAATTTCTTAGGCCATATGGTTATATTTTCCTTGAGTCTGTGGCTTTGGCTGGTAGAGTCATTAATTACATCACTGCTCAACAGATTGAGAACAGGACCAGAACATGTTCACCATGGTTGGAAACATTTCCTCATGACAGGAAAAAAAATGACAAGCGCTACACAAAAGTCTGGCCAATCAGGAGACAGCACAGTAAAGCGTGACCCTTTAAAGATAAGGACTAAAATAAGGGTGACTGGATTGTTTTGGGAGGTACGTCCACAAACGCTGTACAGAGGTCTGTAAAGAGCCGAGCTATAGAAGGGCTGGATTATTTATGAGGTACTGTAAAAACAGCACTTAATTATAGTGTTTTGGGCTTTATAAATGACAGCCTGGTCGACTGGAGTGGTATAATTAAGGCAGGAGAAGCAGAGGCTGATGGAAGGAGGGAAGGACGGAGAGAGAAAGAGAGCAGATCTGTGGAGATCTGAGCTCTGATGTGGGATCTTGATATGGTGGGGGACCCGGAACACACCCGCTAAAGACTGACATAGTGCTGCGGGGGCGTGTGTGTGTGTGTGTGTGTGTATGACAAAATTAGTATACAAAACCTTAGCACTTTTAGCCTCTCCCATATGCTTTACAAAAATTGCCATAAAACATACAATAACACATGATAATATCCTGGGACCCTTACAAAAACAACTGCGGTGGTCCCATAATAAATAAATACTGTATTAGTTCTGCCGCACTGTATTCATGGTTACTTCAGAGAACACAGTGACAGAATCATGTTAATATGCAAAACAAACAATCAAATAAATAAATACATAGATACTGTAGTAATACCGTGGTACTATTTTGTTTACATTTATTATTATTTCTCTTGCAGAAACTGTTAAATTAAATAAAAATATATAATAAAATATAAATATATAAACTATATAAAAATATAATATAATATAATATAATATAATATAATATAATATAATATAAAGTACTATTTATTAAAATACTTTAAATAGATTAAGACACAAATATGCTAATTTCAGATGAAGTTAGTTTACAAGTAACTTTCCAATAAATCCAAACCCTGACTTAGGATACGATTTTAAATGCTTTTTCTCCAAATTTGTCGATCAAAACAACTCATTATGACAATTCATATCGGCACAAAAATGTATTTCTTTGTGAATTCACACTTCATGATTTATTTAACATGTAGTACAAAGGGTTCATGAAACGCAACCCAAATGTAACCATATTTCAAAACACAGCTTTCACTATTTGACTAGCTTGACCACCTTAGGCTGGTATGACCTGGTTTTTCCAGCATTTCCCTTTCACACACTTCTAAGCAGAAAGGAGGAAAATCAGCTTTGGCTTCCCAAGTGTGGATGAGTCAATGTGATTTAGACAGCAAAACCAAGTAAAATTCCCCATGCCAGCTTTTCTCTTCAATAACATAACCACACACATCTCCAAAGAGCTGGCCAGAACCCACACGCCATATTAAATCAGTAATAATATCTGCTGCATTTAGCTGTAACTGTAAAAGGCAAGTGGTTATTTTCGTTTGAGCCATTGTGTGGATTAAGCTGGTGTGAGTAGGCTAATCGCTAATGCTAGCTCAAGTGATGAGGCAAGGGGAAAATCTCTAATCTGTATTACAATACACATTCTTTTCAAATTCCCCAAACGAATGGAAGGAATAATGCGGCGTTCCATTCAAATCGGAAATGCAATATTCCTATTTGATATCTACCACACAGCTTTCATTTGTACAACACATGGCAGATGTGTAAAAAAACAAATTGGCAATGCTACACTTGCTCTGCGGGTGTACAATTACCAAGAGTGAAGATTCATTTAAAGCTTTTTTTTTTTTTTTACACACCAGTGTTTCAATTTGTTTTCTAAATAGGACATAAATGTATTAACTTTTACTTAATGTTTTTTTTTTATCTGCTTAAAAGTGAATGTTTAGCTCCCTGAGTTCTGCTATGTTTGCTTAATGGCATATAACCACATCTAAATCAATTTATGATTCCATCCAAATGTCCATGATGGAATTCTATGGAATTTCAACTTCAAACAGGAAGCTGGTAATTGCAACTTTCTGATGTGAGCAGAATCCAGCATAAGCAACAAACATGTAAACAGACAGGACCAAAGAAGGTTTCAACTTCAAATATTTGAGTAATTTTGACCCAGACAAGCTAGAGATAATGAGAAAGAGCTAGTTTGAGAGTCACAATTGCCTACTTTATGGTCTAAACACCCTGCTGCTGATCCGTACAGCAGATATAAGAAAGCAGGGCATTTTCAAGCCGCCTGGAGCTCTGTACCGGCTGCGTGGGATTCTGTTCTGGCTGCAATGCTCTGATAATTTCTTAATAGGCTGTTGAGAAACCAATTCAGCTAATAGGAAATAATGTAGAAACAACTTGGCAAAAAGAGAGGGAAAAGAGAAAGAGAAGAGAGAAAAGAGAGCGAGAAAGCGAGACATTTTACAGACAGGTACAGAGACCCGTGACTCATTGCACCAGAGATTAGGGGTTGATGACTGCAGTGAAGTTCAGACTGGTGGTGGCAACGATCTCCATTAGTGTACAATTACTATAATCAGTATATGTGCATACTGGTCTGCCTCCAAACACGCACGCACGCGCACACACACACACGCACAGCCCACAAGTTTCAATTGCGGAGAAATCTGCCCTGTGATCTCATCAGCAATGAAAACACATGCATGCAGAATCTCCATCTGGTTTTGACCTGTGGGTGTACGTTATGATCTGTGCTTCGTATATAGAGCATTATAGAAATGAAAATTGAGTATGGATTTAATTTAATTAAAAGCATAATATGATCACACTTGACGTGATCACGGCTACACGCAGAGCATCAATGAATGAAAAGACGCTCTGATTTAAAGGAACCTCAGGAAGCAGGTGGACGGTTTAACACATGCAGCCTGCAGTACTCAGAGAGCAGCATCATTTTTTAATAGACAGTCAGAGGAAGTGAGGGAGGTTACACTGGCTTGCTCTTTCTCCTCCTACTGCTATTTCAGAGAGAGATTTCACAATTTGGGATTTGTAAAAACTCCTGTGCCAGTGTTAATGGGGATTTGAAAGTTTGATAAGGGCAAAAAAAGTGAGGAAAGAATGAGTAATGCATCTCACACACACAGAAGATAGAACCACTGACCTACTCTGATGATTAAAAAAAAAAAACCAACCACTCTTTACTGCGCTGGTCCTCCATATTTATGTGCTAAAAGCAGATACAGAGGCAAAACAAAGCAAACCAAAAAATAAACAAATACCAAACGAAACTAAAATAAAGCAAACAAACAAAAAAGCAAACAAACAAAACATAAAACAAAAAATAAAGAAAAAAACAAAAACAAAAAACACCAAACAAAAAACTGCCAAACTTGTACACACACATATTAGATTAGATTAGATTAGATTAGATACACAGGATAAAACCAGTGAACAAAAACAAAACCAAAGCCAAACCAAACTAATCAAAAAACTGTGCCAAATTTGTACACATATTATATACCATATTATAGGGATGTGCGATATATCGAACGTGATGATCATGCGCATCTCGTCAGTAAAACCGGTTCTGTGATTAGTAGTAAATTTCCATCACCTGCTTTCAGATGGAACGGCATTTAATACACAGAGCCGTAGATCACTGACAAGCTATGCAATATCGCGTTCATAATCGCAGATGAATCGCCTTCGATTATGAACGCGATATTGTGTAGCTTGTAAGTGAACAACGGCTCTGTGTATTAAATGCTGCTCCATCTGAAAGCAGGTGATGGAGATATATCGCACAGCCCTATTATATTATATTATATTGTATTATATTACATTATATTATATTATATTATGGCCCGATACAACAATCTAAACTACTTTATATTTGCAGTTTCCCCTTTTGCTTTAAAGACAGCTTGCAGTCGAGCACTCAGACATCTGTCAATGCCCCGGAAATGATGACTAGCAGAATAACTGTACTTCTGTCGAGTAAGCGAAAGGATCCGTCTTTCTCTGGTTCTGCTCTCATAACTTTTTCTTTTAATATATCTGACAAAGTGCCCGAATCACACTCTCTTTCCCAGGCTAAGAAAATCATTTCTAAAGAAACAATATCATTCCAGAGAAAGTGAGACAGAATAAGAGAGTGTACCACAGAGATTTGTCCTCCCTTCTGCAGTTTTAACTTTGCATCCAGTAGAAAGTACGGAGGAGGGAAGATGCACGTCTGAGATAGCAGGAGGAAGAGGATGGTCGAGGAAGGAGAATCGATACTCTGTTAGAGCTGAAACTCCTCAGCAGGCGGCTTGGGACACGGCCAGCCTCACCGTATCTGACAGCTAATTGTTTCTCAGGAGCTTCCAGAAAGACATTGTCACAGTGAGGGAACACAACCGTATTATTATCAAAATACCAAGTGACATAGTGAAAGGTCAACAGAATCGTTACATGTCATACCTGTCTGTGTCTGTCAAAGACAGAGGAAAAAGGGGAGATGGGGGAGAAGCACTTGTCATAATGCCAAGACCTGATGTGACCTCGAGTCAGAAGAAAAGAAAAAAAAAACCTCTACAAGCAAGGAAGAATTTTACAGCTCAATTAAAACCTCATTTGGAGGCCAAAGTCTGTCAAAACAGCCAACGGAGGCCTGCCGATTTCCTTTCAGAAGCTCGCTCTCACAACCTCTGACCTCAGTGCTCTCTTTTATCGACCCAGTTGTAGATGGACAAGAGGCTGTTTACTTAGAGAAGTCAAATGGCCTGTAAGGATATCATACATTAGCAAATTTTTGAAATAAAATAAATTGTGCTTGCTGGTGCAAAAATCACTCCCTTGATTCAAAAGCGCTGCTAAGTGGCTTTTAATGTGTTCTAAGTGATTTTTTTACATTTTGCAGTTACGTCATCAGCCACTTTAAAAGCTCAAGCCATTTTAAAGTCAAGTATATTCTGACTGGCTGTCAATGTTTTTATCATTTATTAGCGGGAAAGAAAACAATATTGTTCCTCTACGTTGTTACAGCTGTGGTGTTGGCAACCATATTCTCACAGAATTAGAATGCTTATCAAAACTTTAGAGTTACAGTTATCATTATATTTATCATCCTTGGTGTGAACGTGAAACTTGGTGTGGCCTAAGATTTTTATGATATTTCTTCCCCTAAATATGGCATATATCTGAAGTATAACTCATGTCTGTAGCACAAAAAGCACAGGATAAATTTCATATAGAAGTTTAATACTAAGGGTTTGGGGTAATGCTTGGTAAATGCATGCCAATGCGTAAAAATGATTTCCAAATTTTTAAATGAGAGGATCAAAACTGGTATATTTGTTGTGGTAAATCCACTAGGATCAAAGATGACTGAGGCTGCCACTGTGAATATCTTTTACCGAGCAAATGCTCAGACAGAAACCAGCTCTAATTCATTTACCCGTTCATCCCCCTTCACTTATTCACCTCACTCTCGCTCGCTCTCCTTTCAGTCTTTCTGTCAGCTCCTCTGGGTCAAATTACCCCTGCCAGGCATGACGAGATTTTGATGCTCTCCCACCGTTTGGTGCCCTGAAAGCTTTAAATCGAACTATGATGCAGGATCGACTCCAGAGCCAAACACAGGTCTGAAAAACTTCATGGAGGCTGAACTCAGATCAGAAAGCAAGAAGTATTACTGTTTGTCAGGATCTCAAGGAAAACAACTTGCCCTCCCCATCCATAACCGGTGAAGCGTTCCATCTCCTTGGCTGGCATGCCGTGTCATGGCCTCTCTGCTAGATCATGGATCGTAGGATAGATTACAGCAGTGCAGACTTCTGGGATAGATCACAACTATTACTGCTGAGAGAGCAAATATATCCATCATACTAGAAACTCTCACTCTGCTCCAAAACCTAAAGAGCTGCCTACTGAGGCACCATTTTAAGGCATCGATTTTGCAAGCTGTTCCAAAAGATAGAGATGTTAATTAAGATGCCTCCTAAGATACCTTGTTTTAGTCAAATGTAGATAGAGTCAGAATGCACTGCAACAATCTCAATGAAAAAAAAATTCAAGATGACAGACCAGGCAACAGAGATACTGATTATAAATAAAGGTGTATTTCATTTAAACAGACAGGTACTGATAAAAACTGTTCAAAGTAATTAAAAGTGTTACATAGTACCTAATATTTATGTGTACTATGCATTGTTATACTTCAAACATCCTGCCGTTAGTTTAGCAACATGCTAACAGCAAACTCAACTGCAACCAACTCTCCTGTGAAGAGGAAAACAAGTTGCTGCCTATGTACAGTGTTACAAATCAGTATGAGGATCTGTCTGAGTTAGGATGCTGTCTATGTAGAGAATAAATCTGTTGACTAAGTTTACGAACAGAGCTTCTGAAAAGAGAGGAACATGCGTCTTTCCTGATACCATCTTGGTTTGGATCTATAACCAGGCTTTGGGTCTATTTCCTGCAAACTGCTAGTTCTCTTTCTGTCCCCTCCGCTCTGGCTTCCCTCTCTCACAGATTATGAACTAGGGGGGAGGACAGGTGAGACCGCCCCTAAATCTTCCACAGCAGAGGGTCGATAATTTCAGGAAGGGGCTATATATCTGACTCCGTCACTTATTATTACACAAGGGTCATAATTCTCCAGCTCTGGATGTATAAGACTGCAGAGTTTCACTTTATCAGAGTCACTTGGCTAAACTATGACTTCCAACAATGCAACTGAGCCCCTAACAAATAGAGAGTGCTGGCAGAAATGCATACACGGTCCAAAATTAACTTTTTGCCACATCTGCTAATGGCCAATGAGAAGATTTTGAGTCAACAGATATTTCTTAATAGTCATAAAACTGTACTTTGCATTGTTTGCAGATAAAATTAAATAAAGCAAATAAAATAAATGTGTATGAATACAAAAATATATAAAATGTATAGAAATGTAAATAAATATGAACATACACATGGATACACACATATATAACGTAACAGATCTGTAAATAAATGAATTTTAAAACATAAATAAAAAGTAATTATATAAAGTAAAGTTAAAGAAATTTAAGCTAACATAACTAAATGAATATAAAAGTACAAAGTGGACAAGTATAATATAACACAATAAAGTATTAAAATAAATATAAAGTAGATAAATGGAAAATTAAACAAATAAATGAATAAATATAAATCATTAAATATAAAGAAACATATAATAGTTTAAAGTGGATAATATAATAAAATAAAAAGTATATAAAGTAGTAAATAAGTAAATGTAAATAAATATTTAAATAAATGAAAAAGAAAAATATAAATACATAACTAAATTAATTAATTAAATAAGTAAATAAAAACAAAGTATACAAAGTAAATAAGTAATAATTATAAATACGTATAAAGAGATGAAATAAATATGTAATTAAACAAGTATAAATAAATAAGAAAACTGTGTAAATAAATGAATTTTAAAAAAATCAATATAAAGAAAACAATTAAATAAAGTATAAAAGAAGTAAACAATGGACAAAATTTATATATATAAATTAATAAATAAATAAATACAAGCCAGCTATTTGTATTTTTTCACCAAAAGGATATTTTGACTTTCTGCGTCTCCTCCACATCCTGAGCGTGTTTGTGTGAATCTGGAGTGTGAAGTCTCCCAGCACTTAAGTTAACTTAATGTAAATTTGTTATTACTTGGCCTCTGGTCACCAAAATCGCTTCAAAAAGTGGGCTTCTGCTCAAACGGAGTTCCCTGACATTTAAACTCCAAGAGGGGCCCTGAAGACCTTACGTTCAACACAGCTGTTTGAATAAACCATTAAAACTAATAACGACAAGACCTACAGCAAATAAGCATGTTGGACAGAAGGTGGCGGTGGTTTGACCTCTCTGTAAAATGATGTGAGGCCTGGTGGCTGACAAGAAGTAATCACACAGACCCACATCATTTCTCTGCACTTACACAGGCAAAAATACACGAGTGCACACTAAAATCTTTGAGGCTCCAGAGGCACTTCACAAACAGACGTCATCCAAATCTTGAGACGAATGGAGACATGTTTGAAATAATCACTTGTTCTCTCTCATACGTCAGCAAGAGTATTGATATTCAAAACGCACTGTTAGCTGTTAAACATTCATCAAGACGGGGCAGACTGATGCTTCTCAGCCTGGAGTAGGGCAGTTTGGGCTACATGGGTTATGTGATCTGACTCACAAACAAACTTTTTTTTTTTTCTGGCCATCTGAATGATAATTGTATGCTAATCGACTAGTCCATAAATACTACATTTACAATTAGATTTACTAACACTGAGCCTGATTCATAAAACATGAGCAGAACGAATTTCTGCATAAACTGCTCAAGGCATTTTGGCCCACTGAATTTTTTTGTTTGTCTATATTAGAAGGTGCAATTGGACTAGGATAATGTCTGAAATTGGTAGGAAAAATCAATGCTGAAAAAACAGATATATAGACTACCGTTTATATTGCTATCCATCTTTGTATGGTAAAAATTTTAACTTTGTCTTTTTATAATCAGATAGATCAGATAAAGGGAAAAATAGTTTTAAAAGAAATACTTTTATTCAGCAAAGACATTAAATTGAAAAAGTGATATTTATGAAGCTGCAAAAAATTCTATTTCAAATTAAATTTCTGTTCATCAAAACAAAAAAATCTGAAAAATGTCAGTTTCCACAAAATATTAAGCAGTACAACTGTTTTGTTGCTTTTTGATATATTTCTACAGCAGCCAGTCAGCATATTATGCTCATTTCTGAAGGATCATGTGACACTGAAGTAATATTTCACTAATGGCTGCTGAAAATTCAGCTTTACCATCACAGGAATAAATGGCATTTTAAAATATATTCAAATAGAATACTGTTCACTTCAACTGTAGTAATATTTTACAATATTACTGTTTTTACTGCATTTTTGATCAAATAAATGCAGCCTTGGTGAACATAAGAGATTTCTTTCAAAAACGTTACTGAAAAAAAAAAAATCTTTTTTTAGCTACTATTAAAAAACTTCTGATTCAGCTACTTTTGATTCATTCCAGTAACATCAATACCACTGACAGTACAAAACGATTTTACGCCTCAGGAAATGGCCTGAAGCGACGAGTTTATCTCTCTGTAAAGGTGAAAGTTTAGCTGTGAACATGCATTACTATAACTTTCCAGCAGTGCAAAAGACAGAATTTACACTCAATATCGCACACTTCCTGGGTGTAATCACCTATTGAGAAACAAATGGGTACACACACTTATTATCATAGTGATGTGACTGACAGGAGCTATTAATCATTGTCAGTGACTGAGGCAAAAATCCGCATTGAGGCTTTATGAAAAATGGTTTGCGATAGCAGAGCAGCATTTACCAAGGTCTCGCTCTCTCTTTATGTATGTGAAGCTAATACTTTCTTTCTGTAATAGGAGCTCAGTGTCCACCGTTCCTGCTTAATAACCGGCAAAAAGAAAAACTAGGTGTCGGGATCTCATAGCAAAATCAAGAGCAGCTCGTAATCTGCTTCGCAATCAGAATTTCCTCGCCGCCTCATGGGAAAAAAGCAGACTGCCTCAGGCTTCAATATAAATGCAATAAGGTAAGGGTGGAAAGACAGAGTGTGTTTAGAGTACTGAAAGCGCCTGCATTTTTTTCTGTGGTTAGAGGGTCTGGTTTCATGTTTCATTGACCTTCTTTGTATAAAAAGCATGGATCCAATCCTTTATTGAAGGACAGCAGAGACTGAGGCAGCCAATAGCAGACGTCAGTAAAGAGCAGGAGATCAGGGAGTGGCTAGAGAAACCTTCAAGACAATCTCGTGAGAAATTACCGCTCTCAGGCGCCTTCTCTGCTACTTGATTCTCAGATTGTTAAGTAGAGAAAGGAAAAGCAATTTATTCTATTAAATTACTCCCTTTTTTCCACTACACATCAAGAGGAATGTGAAAATCTACATTTTTATAATCAACTTGGTGGTGAGTTTTCTGAACAATTCCTTGACAAGCCCTATATAATTAAACCATGGTGAGGTCAGTCACATTTATTTTTACAGTATGTGCATAGGATACATTGTTTCCAAACCGAGCAAATGATGAGAAGTTAACAATAATAACTGATAAATGGCATCAAAATTCTGTAATATTCTGTCTATCTACATTACCGTTCAGTTTGAGGGCTGTGATATATATATATATATATATATATATATATATTCTATTCAAAAACTGTATCATATATATATACATATATATATATATACACATATATATACATATTTATACACATACATATATACATATATACACATATATACACATATACACATATATACACATATACATATATACACATATATATATATACACATATATATATATACACATATATATATATATATACACATATATATATATACACATATATACATATATATACACACACTCTCTAAAATGTATTCTAAAATGTTATATTATATATCTATTATATTTATTTTATATTTAATAATCAATACTTAAATTACAAATTAAATTATTTTTAATGAATATTTATTTACAATTTTTATAATTAATAATTTAATGATTTCAGACATTAGTCAACTAGATTCTCAGGCAACTCACCAACTAATTGATTTTGAAAATATGTAGTTTTGCACATCCCTACTGATGTCACTTTGTACTTCAATATACTTTCAAGGTCCTTGCAGAGAATGCAATCATTATTTGAAGAGAGATGCTCTAACAAAGACTACACTGAGGCATTTCATTTGTAAAGGTGATCCGAGGGCGTGTGTGTGTGTGTGTGTTGTGGACTCTAGCATTCCATGGCCATAAACTTGGCTAATTACTAAACGGATTTGTGCTGCAGTTGATTAAATTAACAACTGATTAGCTAAATCAACGAAATGAACAACGATGATCAACATCCCTAGTAAAAAGAGAAAGCAGCAGAAAGAGATACTGAGAGACAGGATGCGACTCACTGGATCTCCTCCTGATGCAAAAGAGATGGACTGCATGTGATGGTTGGCAATAATCTGTAGGGAGAGAGGGATGGAGAAGAGGACAATGTGACAAAAAAAGACAAAAAGTGCAGTGGGCATGAGATGAAGAATGAACAAACATGGAAGTGGGTGAAAGCAAAGGATGGACAGAGTGTGAGACAAGGGGAGAAATGATGCAGTGAGACTGTGGTCTAACAGAGGAACAGAGCAGTTGTGTGCAGTAATTCTGCATGGTTTAGATTCATTAAGATAAACACATATCAGCAGGGCAATTACTCCAGGCCCTATTCTGGGCTCCAGTCAGCTGCCTGCTGAGCAGCCCGAACGCTGATAAACCTCACTGCGCTAATGCAGAACATACTGGCATATAACTGAAGAATTATTAGCAAGGAAAAAAGTCCTGTGGTGCAGCTGTAAACAAGAGAGAGGATATCCGCTCCTGCCGACTACGTCAACTTTACATAATCTATTGGGCCGCTGGATAACACACTTATTTAGTTAAACAATGCAGGGTACTTTAAAATACTTCCACTTTTAAATACACAAAATAAAATAAAAAAAGAACTAAAATTAAATAAATAAAAAGATAAAAAAAATAAATAAATTCAGACTCCGTCTTGGGTGTGCCGATCAAAAATAGTCAGCAGTGTTAGTATTATTTTTTTATATCATTATATTGTATTATTATGAATTACCTTTTATTTTGATTTGATTATTTGATTTTCATTTTATTTTTAGTTTAAAAATAGGTTTCTGTTCTGTATTTTAAGACATTACTATTTATATTTAATATATTTTTATTTCTATTTTAGTTTTAATTTATTTATTTATTAAATTATTAAACATTTCTAATTCTTCAACTTAAGAATTAGAAATGTTTCAGATTTTCATTTAATATTTACATTTTATTTTATTTCAAATTAACAATTATTTTTAAGTTTTAGTTAAATAGTTTAGTTTACTTTAGGTCAACAACGATGGTCAGGCAAGACAAAACATTGTTTCCTTCTGCGACCACTTACAATGTCATCAGACAACTGCAATAAGTGATACTGCCTAGTGAAAAATAAAAATACTAAAATGCATTCGAAATACATTTATTTAATGCCAGGTATACTACAAATACATTTACATATTTATGTACTTAATAAAAATATATTGCAATTGCACTTTTGGTATACTAATCTGGTATACTTAAAGTCTGCTAAATTGGAACAGCTAATTTTGTAATTAATTCATTTTAATTGTGCGGAAGTAGTGCTGAAGTCCAACTAAAGATATGCTGAAGTATATCTGATTGTGTTTAAGTTTAAGCATATACACTTTAAATATCTTGCATTAAAAGACTTATATTATTAAAAAAATCATACAATCCTCATTAATAGTTACATTAAAACACATAATATTAATACTAACAAATGTGCATTGTGCACAAGTAGAACTCCAAACAAAGTTACAATACAATTTTAAATATATTCATTTTTTTTATAGTGTGCATGCTAACAATGTTCAAATATAATTAATTGATATTTTTGACTACACAGAACCAGCAAATTTAAAACCTGTATTTTAGTGCAGTGTATGAATGATAAGTGAGTAGAAGGTCTTAGCTTATTTAGTGCTAACAATGTGTGATCAGAGCCAAACTAGTGTTTGTACTAGTGCACATTTTTGAGGGAAACGAACCTACTTTAAATAGCTTGCTTCTAGCTGTCTCTACACATAGCACATCGTAAAAAATGGCAAACTTCCCTTTTAAGACATACTGAGAAATGTTTTATTCAGAGGAAGAGAGATAGCATAATTCAGTCCATCCCGTCCTGCTGTGAAGAGCGTCTGCATAACGCAGGGTGCTTTCATCATTAGCTGCGGGTAACAGTGAATTTCACACAGCAAAGAAGGCACTGCATTCATGTTTGTGTGCATGTGTGACATCTAACCTGTTTGCAGTCGACTGCCAGTAGGTTCAGGCTGCTGGTCGACACAGTGAGGTTGATTGTCATTCCGGCAAACTGGAGATTACTCTTCCCTAAGATGGAGGAGAGACAACGAGAGGAGGGCTGCAAAGAGACAGAAACAGAGAGACTCCATTAATTACACCACACACCAGATCAAAAAAAAAAGAAGAAAAAAGCTAAATATTTTATGATAAAAAGATGAATCCTGAATATTTTTATGAAAAGGGATTTCAATGGAAAACAGAGAACATTATAAATAGCCTGGTCTGTCTAAGGCTTGTTTTACCTCAGTGAATCAGAATCGTACACTACCATCCAAAAGTTTAGGGTCAGATGTTTAAGAAATTAATACTTTCATTCAGCAAGGTTCATTAAATCGATCAAACTGTAAATAAAAGACATTTATAATTTTACAAAAGGTTTGACAGGTTTATTCATCTGTTTACACAGCTGTTTTAGATTTTGATAATAACATTATATATAATGTTTTTTGAGCAGCAAATCAGAATGATTTCTGAAGGATCATGTGACACTGAAAACTGGAGTAATGGTTACTGGAAATTCAGTTTTACCATTTAGAGATAGTAACTGTAATAATATTTACTGTTTTTCATGTATTTTTAAACAAATAAATGCAGCCTTGGTGAGTAAAAAAAACAACAACAACCTTAAACGGTAGTGCATATTACAAATAAACAAACAAAAATCGTGCTAGACAGAATTAGGCTAATGGTAACTGCTCAGACTGATTTATTTAGTGATTCAGTGAGTCATTTAAAGCAGTCAGTTTGTTTGTGACTTATTTGTGAGTCACTTTGGGCGATTCAAACTGATACGTAACATTTGAAAAGGATTTTCCTATTTAATTTTTTTTCAGTGAATTAGCTATTTCGCAGTACCTGTTTCTCTCCTCATAACAGTGAATTCAGAATACAACTCAGCTAAAGCGCCATTTCTTTTGCCACCACAGATTCAGCAATGCAGAAAACGCTGTCAGAATATATTAATACCATATTAAGCAGAACATGTCTTTCAAGAAACTAGTCAGCTTTTCTCCTTACTGCGTTTCTTAGAAAGGAAGAAGCTGCTGTGACGGCCAAACACATCTCACACCCTCTCAGTTCCTCATTTCTACTCATTAGAGCTCGGCTGAATAATCCGGACACACTGATCTCATCAGAGATCTCCTCCAGCACATGGTTGTATCCACACCGCTCGTGTTTATATCCTGTGCTCCATCCTCTCATGCATTTGCAATGAAAGAGGAAGTTCAGGCAACCAAAACAGAGTTGCAATTTTCCTTCTGACAAGAATATCATGACATCAAAAAGCACACAGAGGCACTTATGTGGGAGCGAGGAGATACGCAAGAATACAACCGGCTGGCCGGAACACACATCTAGGAACAGGAACAAACAACTAGTCCCCCTGCAGGACCTGAAGAGGAGAATGACGGTTGTGTTGTGCTTCCTGTCGCACAGCTGAGCAAACCCAATGGCTCTGTGTTTTAGTTAGACCCGTGGCGACAATGTCAGCAGATGTGGAATGTTAACTTGAAATAGCAAATTGCTGTGTTAACACCAAACAACCCTACTGAGCACTGATCATAACCTACAGTTTCTTCCTTTGCTTTGAAAACAGGCTCTTTAGACATTTACATTGCAACACAGAAATTGTGACGCTGCATAAATGTATGACTAACTTAAAGGGATAGTTCATCTAAAAATGAAAATTCTATCATTTACTCAACTGTATAATCTTCTGCAGAACATAAAAAATATATTTTAAAGAATGCTGGCAACCAAACAGTTTCAGTTCCCATTGACCTCCATTTTATTTTCTATTCACATAATGGAAGTAAATGGGAACTGAGGCCATTTGATTATAGACATTCTTCAATATATTTTCTTTTATGTTCTGCAGAAGAAAGTAGCCCAAGTAATACAAGTTTGGATTGACATGAGGCTTAATAAATGATGACAATTTTCAATTTTTGGTACACTATCCCTTTAAACAACATATTTTACCACAAAAAACATATTTTGCTATGGATATCCAGCAAAAAATAACTTTATATGCTAGTAACAACCTGTATCATACTCATACCGCCCACCCCTAGTTATATCTAGTGACTGGTTTTGAAATGTGGGCAGCACTTGTAACTTAACTCTTAGCTGTGCTGAATAAAACTGTGGCTTTTCATAGTGCA
>JAUZSZ010080260.1:0-17556 GCA_034780575.1 Labeobarbus marequensis
GTTCCTTAGAAATTATGAGATATGTGTTGGTGGCATGTATTAATCGTGGGGTGCATGGGACATATATCAGTCGCTAAGGAAACCGTTTGATAAATGGATGATTACGATTTTAGATCGCAGATTGCAATGCTAATGATTCAACACGGAAAACCTATCAAATGTAGGTGTTAAAACAAAAATTACACATTTTCCCGTCGCAAGTGTTGGAAAAAAAAATCACACTTGATCATTTGAAACTCAAAAAAATAATTAAATCACCAGATTATATATCTATTTATGACCCGTATTCATAACGCACTGTTTATAAATATGCTCAATGCCACACGCTAGCAAAAGACAAAAAAACAAACAAAAAAAACAAAAAAAACAAAAACGCCCGTACTCTGACGTGGAAGGAATTTTTTAATAACGAATTATCGTTCATCTTTTTCTAGATACTATGAAACCGGAAGTATTAAACCTGGAGTTATTGGGGGGTCCAAACCAAAAGTGGCGACGCCAAAAGTTGTGGATAAAATCGCAGAATACAAGCGACAGAATCCCACAATGTTCGCCTGGGAGATCAGAGACCGACTCCTGGCTGAGGCCGTTTGTGACAACGACACAGTACCAAGTGTTTCCTCTATAAACAGGTAAAGCCGTTTGAAATTCGATTTTCACTTTTGAAATTTCAAATTAATTTGAAAAGCATGGTCAAAGACAACAGAACTATTAATCCCGTTCTCTACTGATCTTCAGCAGTAGGGTACTGTTATTAAAACGGTGAATCTCAATATTAACGACCAAATTACCATCAGCTAATTTGAAAACATTTTAGAGGCCTTGTGCAGAAAACTACGTATCGTTTCCAATTGACGATGCGTATTCAATGGGTGACGTTTTTTTGCTTTTTTTAAATTCTTGTTCTCGGGGTGGTCTCAAATGTGCAATTCAATCCCAAATCTGTCCACAGCCTGCAGAGGATCTATGGTTGAGGTCGCGAAAATCACATCTGTCTCGATGAAAACCAATCAATACTCTGTAACCAGATCCAGTTGCACTGGGAAATACGCGACTAGACATCACTACCTTATACGGAATCTCAGTAGTTCTAAAAAATATATATATATATATAGTACGCAAAACAAAAAAAATATTAAGGTATTTAAGAGTTTGAAAAAAGGCTATGTGTATTTTATATTTTTTTGTATAATTTCAACTTATTTTAAGTAATATAATAATAATAATTATAATAATAATTTATTATTATTATTGTTGCTGCTATTCATTATTATTTTTATTTTAGTATTATTATTGAACAAGAATAGTGTAGTAAAATGATGTAATAATTTGAAATACAGTAGGTGTGTAATTGGGCTTTTATCTCAGTCATTTCAGTGAGCTATTAAACTTAGCAAGGACTAACAGGTCCTGTAGTTCTTATGTTATCGGAAATAATGCAAGGGAGATCATATGCAGCCCCACTTTGCTTATATGCCTACCTACATTAAATCAGTCAGCTGAAAATAAAAAAGCCCTAACAATTAGTAACCATTCTTTTTCTTATTTCTTATTAAAATACAAAGGCTAGCAAGACTATCCCAAGTGAGATGGAGTCGTGGTGGTGGGAGGGGGGCGGAAGTGGAAGAACAAGGTGAAAAAGGCCTACCTGCAAGCAGGAGTAATGAACTTTGGTTAGGAGGCACTGTTCCATAGAGCTGGCCAGCAGCATTACATTTTAATGAGCTGAAGAGAGATCATGGGCTGACCCACACAAGACATTTCCTAGAAGAAAAAAAAAACAGGGGAGAGAGAGGCTGAAAAATTCATTTCATGCACTATGGCTGTTTAAAAAGGGCAATTTGAACAGGTCTCAACACATGTATGTGGTAAATTTTTAATCTGCATTAATGACATGAAAGAAGAGCCAATAAACCTTCGTTTACAATGTTGTTCAAGTTGTCATCTCAGAGGAGGCCATTGTAAGGACCTCTGTTTATGTATAAAATTAATATGTATAATGATGTAGCTGGAATTTATTACTGCTATTCTGAATCATACAAAGTTGGGATTTCTATGCTCAAGGAACACTTATTGGATAAAACTCCCTGAGCTAATCATTTCAAAACCTGCCTGTATTATTTAATAAAATAGGATTTGCTATAAGTAAACATCAGTGAGGGCTGTGCTTTGAAGTGATCTGGGTTACAGTGTTCTTTAACTTTGATACTGCTGAAAGCAAGCAAGTACAAATAAAATGCAAATACAATATTTTAACACTTCCTATGATCATAACAGAACATTTAACAGAGGTTGCAATCGCCTAGTCAAGCTGTAAGCCTTGTGCCATTTCAAACAGGTGTTCTTGTACCCTGTCTAAAAGTATTCCCTCACCAGTGAGCAGACTTCAGAGGCAGGACCCTTATACACTAAGCGCTTAAGAGGTTGACCTCTGCTCTGTTGACATTATAAGATGTCCCAGCTTTAAGCACATTTTCTCTGCATGAATTATTAAAGATTACACACTGTCTGGGGTGTTCTCTGTGTCCTCCTCACAGCATGAAGTCACTGGCACACAACCAGTTCTGAGCCCTTCTATCGCCTGAATCCTAAGCGTCCTTTCAATAGCATCGATTCATATTTTAATATTTCTACAGGGAATTCTCAGCACCCTGGCAAGTCATTAATTCACACCTTCCAAATAGCTCATTCGATAGCGAGAACATGGATCCAAGCTATTGAATTTGTGTGGCTAATGCAAATCGTAGGGTTAAATCATTGTTTTGGTTGGATGTTAAAAAAATTCACACAATACTTACAATACTTAAACAGATTTTGCTATATAGATTTTTTTTTTTTTACTAAAAATGTTTTTAAAAATCTTGCCAGTTCACTTCACTCAAATCATCAGTACATATGGAATAAGGATTTCCTTAGTAATGAAATTTACATCCATGTTATAGTTTATACAAATGTGAAAATGTGTAGGCAACGAGTATAAATATGTTCCTGGAATAAGGTGACAGCTTCTTCTCTCAAAAGCGTGTCCCAGATTAAAGACATCAGATGCTGCAGTGGGCTTTGGTGAAGCAATGAGACACTATTGCTTTCCTGTCACATATAATTTATAGCCCTCCATTTGCATCTGTTCTTCTCTGCCTCTAATTCCCAACTTTATTTTTTATCCCCAAGTCCCAATCAATAGGGCCTCATCCGCACTGGCACCCCTGAATGTTTGTGCTAGAAAAAAATGTTGGATCTGGGAAGTCAGTATCTACACTCTACAAGCAATCTTCACTTGCTTCAGTGAGGAGGAGGATAGAGGGAGAGATTGAGATAGATAAAGAAGGAGAGAGGGAGAGAGAGAGATTATTAAAGCTGAGGCCAGTTCGAGGCAGTGAAGCTCATCATTGAGGTGAATTGATGTGATTTCATGCTTTGTTTGCAAGATCATTCAGACCAAAGTGCAATGAAGACTTTCCCCCATATCACACCTTCAAGGTAGCGGGACTTTATCATATTTCCAAAGATGGGATCCCATTTGATTGAATCCACTCTCTCCGTGGTAGCTCCCACTCTGCCTCGCACATCTACTCCATGATTGGCCCTAATACCCCAAGATTGGTTATTTGTGACAGAATCAGTGCATCTATATAGGAAGGTCCCAAAACAACATTAGAGTTTTACACACGCATTGGGTCACATCAGGCTGTGCGAAAGCTTATCGTAAAGTGATCCAGCCAACCAACTGCAACTTTGACTCATCGTGTTCTTTTAACTGTCATTTTATAGGATAATTCGAACCAAAGTTCAGCAGCCTTTCCATCCATCCTCCGACGGCACAGGAACGCCTCTCACCACAGCGGGACACACTATAGGTGAGACAGCATATATTTTGCATATAAACATAAAAATCGTAATGACATCAATTACGCCTGTGACCTAATGTTAATTCATTCTCTTTTAAGGTGATCTTGAGAGCACTCCATATACGTTAACCTATTCCTGTGCTCTTTCAGTGCCCAGCACAGCCTCCCCACCTGTGTCAAGCGCTTCCAATGACCCCGTGGGGTCCTACTCTATTAATGGCATCCTAGGAATCCCTCGCTCCAACGGCGAAAAGAGAAAACGCGATGATGGTAAGAAACTGGATTTCTCTCCATTGCTTTTATTCCCCTTTCACTCCTTTTCTAGGCCTCTCTACAGCCCCCTGTAATTTCCAATTTGTGTGGGGAGATGAAGATGGCATTTTGATAGCACTGGACAAAGCATTTTGTAAAAGAAAAAAAGCGCTCTCAAGTGACTTGTTATGTAGTAAAGCAGATTGGACTATTTCATTCAGCCGCTTGATACTATGGTGTTTGCACGGCTGTAGCACATTTTGTTTGATGATACAGTAGCTCTGCGCAAACAAGAATATGCCTACGTGCTATCATTTGGTCCGAATCATGACAGCATAACGCTTAGGTAGTGCGTCAGGGATACGGCTTTATGCTCTTTGTAAATAATACAGGTCAACGAAATGAAGACAAAGAAATCAGCAACGTAAATACAAGAGATGCATGAGGAAATGTGCTCAGAACCGACTGGAAATGCAGAATGCAATGCAAAAATGGCCTGATGTGTGATTTATAATTGACTTCTAAAGACATATTCTGACGTTTTAATTTCTCACAATTTTCTGGCTGTGTATTTTTGCTTTTGAAGAAATGAAATAGCGGCAAAATGGGGGCTGCCAACCTGCTCATGCCAACATTCTCTGTCCTTTTCTAAATGAGAAGGCACATACCGCCTGAGGCCTAATGGCTGATCGGCTCTTCATACAATCGTCTTTTGAATGCTAGTGAATAAACATCCATGTGGCACCGGGCCGAACGGGAACACAGAAAGTGCTGTAGTCAAAGGGAGGGAGGTTGAAGTGGTTGGAAATGATCTCTTAAAACATTTATCAAAGCAGGGCTACTTGCTTCTTTTATGTTTCCATCTCTTTAGTTCTCTGGAGTGGCAACCACTTGGATGGGAGGAAAATAGGATATTGTAAGTTCCGTTAGCCCACCTTCTCTTAGCCACTCGAGTCTGATCAAGTGCTCTGTGAGGGTGTGTGTGAGTGTGTGTGTGTGTGTGTGCACGTGTACATGTAGGGTTGTGTGTCGAGGGGAGGGGGATGAGACGGAGCGCACTGACGCTTAATGATATCTTTATGGAGAGAGCTCTGGATCATATATAAACACTGCAAGAAAGTGACTGTGGCAAATCACATTTGCTACAGCGTAGCAAGCTCGTGGGGCTTTTCCTCTGTCACTGTCATAGACTGTTTGCTCCTAAAAACAGAGAAGGGACATAACATAAGCGAGAGGGGATTACCCAGCCAAACGGCAGTGGTGGTAGTTATTCCTAGTTTGATTAGAATTGACACGACGTGAAGAGTGGATGAAGGGCTTGAGTGTAATTGCATCATAAAACACTAGGCGGGAAAACACGAGTTTACTTGCGTGCGCAATATCAAATTTAATACCGCTTCAGCGAGGATTACCTTTCATTACAATGACTAGAGTAAATATACCCATTGTTGCCAATGTGTTTTCCTCCTCTGGCATTGCACGACCTTATGCAGGTCTGTTAAGGTGTACCGAGACATTTGTAGGGCATATGTCATGCCGTGTCCCTGATGAAGAGCTCATGGCTGGTAATTTGATACAGTGCCAAATGTCTAAAAAGCTTTGTGTTATTTAAACTTAGCCCTTATTTCACACCGAGACATCAGGGAGGCAGAGCGACAGCCAGTGTATGGTTTCAATTTCATAGCAGCCCAGCAGCCTTGGGCTACCTGAGCCTTATTTGGCTGGGCGCAGCCAATCTTCCCTTCATTAGATGATGACATAACAGAAATATGCTAATCAGATTTTAGGAAGAGCTGCGCAGATGCACTCTGAAACACGTAACGTGTGAAATGAGGTTAAAACCAGACAGTTCTGGGGCGGTGTAATGAGTTAGCATTTGATTTAAAAGATGTAGGCTTCCGCAGTCTTTATATTTGATGATGCTAGTGCCCTTTTAAAAAAAAGGTCCTCATTACAAGAGTGATATGGAGATAATGTAGTGTGACACGCGTTATGTACATCAGGTCTTTGAAAGAGGAGCTTCAGGGACACAGGTGTCATAAGAGTCATTAATCTGTCATTTTCATGTGTTACTGCAAATTAAAAGTAGCGTGTTGCTCGCCGGCTACGGGTGACGTTTGGCGTGGCGCGGACCGTCGGAGAAAGGGAGGGAAAGAGGGAGAGGGAGGTAGGGGTTGGGGGGAGCCTCCCAAGATTAGTTCTTTGGTGGCAATAGCTCCCCGCAAGTTGAACATAGTGACATTTAAGAGAATTTGCAATTCTGCAGAGAAAAGCTATTAATTCACAAATTAGCACCCCCTTCCTCTATCGTGGATGTGCAAGCTATTGAGGAGACAAAAGAAATAGCCTAAAGGGGAAGAGAGAGACACAGCCCTATCTGTGTAAAGATTGGTTTATATGTCTGCAAGCAGTGATACCAATTATGCCAGCACAGAGAATGCGCCTCAACCTTATTGCTGCCTTCACAGGCCCTTCATTCCATTGCCAGATTTATTTGTGTATCTCATTATGGAAAATAGAATGCCTTTCTTGCCAAATGCATTAATGGCAAAAGAGGGAAATTAAGCCTGTTTGGGATTTCTCATTTGACAAAGTTAATACTTTGTTACAAAATGACACAAATGAATGAACTGAGTTAATTACTAGCGGTACAGGCACGAGTCGCGTATTTCCACGTCGTTTCATTCTCACCTGTCCTTGCGTCGGCTGATTAGCAGGTTGGTGTGACCCGGCTCTCTTCCATCTGTATGAAACCAAACATAACCTACATAGGGAGCAGGCCGATTGCAATAAATTGCATGCGAAAACACAGACTGACGCTTGAATCAGCGTGTGTTCACATGAAAGAAATGAAAGTGGGGTGGATTTATAAGGCCTAGCGGCATATTTATTTGACGTTAGCTCGATAAAGAGATTACATCCGTGCCATTGTGGTACAAGAACGCAAAACTTTCACTTATAGCTTGTTTGTTCATCTAAAAGTATTGCTTTGAGAGTGAGTGACAACACACTTCAAATCCCCATGCTAAAATAGTTTGGCCCACAGCTAGAATGCTTTAACCTGTGCTTCCATTTCATGGCCTGTGAGATTCTATTGTGTCAATATGGATTCTACTTTAAAAAAAGAATAGAAATGAAATACATCCAAACCAAGAAATGGATTGGCCTCAGTCTAAATCGAATAAGAACATCCCACCGATATCATCATGATGATAGCCTCTGTATGAAAGAGAAAGACCAGATTTGAGAGAGGCTGCAGAGCGTAACCGGCAGAGAAGAAGGTGCCGGGCTCCTTATCAAAGGACACAAAAGGTCTATGCCCCCGCTCGGCTGATACATCTGCATTCAAGCAGACCCACCACCCCAGCCTGACCGATAGCTCAAACGTGAAAATCTGCAGCATGAAAACATCTAAGGACAGGGTGGTTCGCTTGAGGAGGAATCATGTCAGAGAAAAGTCAATTATGAACGCTGATGCTGAGAATTAATGGTGCGCCGCATTACGCAGATTTTAAAAGGAAAGAGAGCGAGAGCGAGGGAGATACGCATTCATTAATTGCGTTCCAGAACGCCGCGTCACATGAGGCCGATGTGCTAAATGACGGACCGGGTGTGAGTACAGTAAAAAATGTGTGTTATGGGTGAGAGAAGAAACCCATGCTGACAGCGTTAGCCTGAGAATAGAAAAAAGGAGAGAAAGCGCAGCTCCTACTGGCAGCCTGCACACTGCTCAGCAACACTAAATTGAATTAATAAAGCCTTTAAACACGCTGTAACATAACAGGAAATTAACAGCCCCGGTTGTGCTGCTGCTGCCACCTCGCTCTTTCTCTCCCTCCATCTCTCTCTTGTTCTTTCTCCCATTGTCTCATCTTCTTCTGATTTAGTTATGTGCTGTGCAGCCTTGCCGCACCGTAGATTTCATAAATAGGGGTGCCAAGCCTCTTTTCCTATTTGCTTCTCCAGCCTATATAATGAGTGCAAACCCACACAAATTCCTAGTTTTTGAGCAAGTATAACAAAGCTACTTTTTCGTTGGATCAAACAAATAAATAAATAAAATAAGAACACTCAACTTCAGGCTTAAAGGGACAGTTCACCCAAAAAATGTCAATTCTTTACTCACCCTTATATTGTTTAAAACAAACAGGGTCCCAATCACTGAAACAATTCTTCAAAAGTCACAGCAAAATGATGACAGAGGTTTTATTTTCGGGTGAACTATCCCTATACGAGTGGATGTGTGATATCAGGTCAAGGGTCACAGGGGTCACGAGACCCTCATTTGCTTTTCAAAAAGCTCTCTCATCCAAGCCAGCCTTATCTGATGAGATGAAAGCAGGAAGCTCAGCGCTGTTCTCTTAAAAGAATGTCACACCTGCCCGATCAACCCTAAACACACACTTTCTAAAGCCTAACACATTCCCTCAGAGTTCATATCACAAAATTAGGACATTCCACTTTAAAATATTCAAAAGCACTTACACGTACGGACATTGACTATGTCCAGTGCATCTATTAAAATGACAAGTTCACTATGATAAGCCCTTGACTGTCTCTTGTTCTTAGTTTTATTTGAACTGGACTCTCCAGAGGAGGAAGCCCAGGGGAGGCCTGTTTTATGGACTCTGGTTATCTGATCTGACAGAGCTCTAGTCCCATAGCACCAGAGTGCTAATGCAGTGGGATGTCAAAACAAACACACTCAAGTGTTCCAATGAAATCAATATAGCACGAGCACTGATGTAAACAGGAGCCATATACATAGTCTAGACAGCATCACTGCATTCACACTGAATCTCTGTTAAATGTTCAAAAAATTCCAGTGAGAAACACTGATCTAACCTTGATCTAACCTAAATCTCCCCTAACTGTAACGTAATGGAGAGCAGCCCAGCCCCCACAGCTCAAACCACAGCTCCGTCCCCTGTGTCAACTAGCGGCCCTGCGCGCTTTGAGCTTTTGAGTATGGGAAACATGCTGCACCGAAGCAAATGACAAATGCCTGCTTATTGATCGCAGTTTGCACTTAGACCAGCTGATAGAAAGTAATTAATGACTCTATTTTCTTCTGTACCAAAGAGAACAATTGAGGTATTATACGGCAACAACACGCAGCCTTATAGAAGGCCCCCAAGGGAGCTGTCTATAAAAAGTGCCTGCGCTCAAATATGGAATGACTCAGATAATGCAGAGAGAAAAAAACACAACAAAACAACCACAACTGGAATTAATAGGAAGAGAAAAAAATGTCACCTCAGTGTAGCTTAAATACACACTCACACACACGTACTATCTCCCAGTCTCTTATCAAACCTCTCTGTGGATCTATTTCTCCTGAAAGTCAGTTCATCCTGTGGCCTCAGCCATTGAAAAAAGGTCAAGCTGGCGGGTAGAATGGCAATAAAGCCCCTGAAATGGTACTATCAGTGGAACATGATTGATCAATTGAATTCCATACCACAGAAAAATGTGGGATTAAGTAGAGTATTATACGCACAATGAGTTGAGGCATGATGTTCATTTCAAGTTCATTTTGCCTCTCTTCTGCCACCAGATCAGGCAATCAATAGGGGCCTTGCATATCATATATCACTACGCTCTTGCTGAGGAGAGAACATAATCTGCTGCAAATTTAGAATGACAGATTTGTAAGGGAGCAAAAAAAGCCCCTCCACCACCAGAGACACGAGAGGCTGCCGGCGCGACTGCCGAGGTTGCACGAACGTTTGCCGAATGTTTGCGGAAGGGCATCCGGAATAGCAAAATGAGGCGCTGGGGAAAGAAGGCTACCTGCTTCGGCAGGGTGATGAGGTCACGGTCTGAGGGGAAACTGTTCATTTGTTTATAGAGAGCGAGATGGAGGGAAATGCATAAGCTGGCAGTCAAGCTGTGTAATTGTATTCAAGCCGGTACTGGCCTCCCATTTTTCCAGGGAAAAGCAATCTGAAAATGAAAGCAGCATTACGTTCTAAAGGAAATTGTGCCTTTTAAATAATAGCTCTCCATTTTCCACCAGCCCACTGACGGGAAAGAGAACAAGGTGGCTCGTGCTAAAACACATGGCGTTCCCAACAAGTATATGTTTGCTCTGAAGGTAATCCATCAATTACTGCAGGCCTATCAGATGATGACGGTGCTGATGCCGATCTGGGATGGGGGAGGTATGGGTCTTCTCTCTCCCACTTTGCACCGTCCACATCTTTTTCTCTCTCTCTTTCTCTCCCAGCCTCATGTGCTCTATCTTTCCACAGCTATTAGGATCAGTTTGAGGCTAGCGCTGACTGAATTTGAGCTGATATACTCCAAACTTTCATCCAGCGGTGCTGAGAGCTGCACTACAGCACTAGACGTAGCTGTTGTGTGGTTGCGGGGAGGGCGGGATGGGGTGCCTGTCCCAGGGAGAAACAGGACCATAACGACTGGTACTAGCATGTGGCCTTGTCCCTCTCTCCTCTCATAGATGGTTCAGATGGCTCTGGCCCAAACAGTGATTCTCAGGGTAGTGTGGAGAGTTTACGGAAGCACCTGAGGGCCGATGCCTTCACTCAACAGCAGCTGGAGGCTCTGGATCGGGTGTTTGAGCGGCCGTCATACCCCGACGTCTTCCCTACGTCAGAACACATCAAGCCAGAGCAGGTTAGTAATACTGAGGCAAATGGGCGAATACTAACAAACTAACTCTTAAACAAAAAATCTGGAGATTGTTTTTCAGTACTAATTTTAAAACGGAGTGTGAGCGGACAGCAGAGCTCATTCGAACCGACAGATGTTTATTTTTCTTAAGATGAACTAGTGAAATCAAGTCACCATACGATTTAATCCCAGACAAATGTTAACTGATGCATCTTGCCCAAGCATCACTAATATATGCATTAAATAGTGTAAGGTGCATTAAAGCCAGATTAATTTAGTTTTTTAATAATTGCACATCAACATGAATCCGCTGATACGAATACAAAAAATAATTTACAGATCTTCAGTCTCTTGAAAAATTATGCTGTGAAAAACAATATAAAAAAACACCACCTTGTATATACAAGCTCTTATTTAAAGCTTTCAGCTTATTACAGGAGATAAGCTTTATTTACTTTCATTATACTATCAAACAACCAGTGACTATTAATTTTTCCCTTGAAACTCCAAGTAGAGGCCCATAAAGCAAAAGCAGTGGCCTAATTGAGTTCATTTTAATTTCTCTCCGATCGCAGAGAATTACACTGGTGATAAATCAGGGGGACAGCCCTCACCCCTAGTAGAGGGCCTAATTTGCAGCTAATTACAAAACTGATTTCTACTGGAAGATCAATACCAAAACGAATTGGAAATGACTTGCAATCACAAAGAGAAGCCAAGAAGGTATTAAAAAAGGCAAGGAAAGAGGCTAAATGTGAGGGAAAAAACAGCCCTGGAACAGTCCAGAAAAATCACTTTTAATTTAATGTAATATTAATCAGACTACATTCCCATTTATTGGTCCGTTTTGTACCCCCTTTTTAACTCTTGAAAGAGTGGACCTATTAGCCATGTCTGGTGTGTGAGGCCGGGCATTAAAAAGCCATTTTGGAAATACTAAACTCAATGGGCTCACCCCTCCCACACTTCTGCCAGCCATTTGGTCATCCTTTTCAGATGGCTCTTCAGTTGCCCCACGCCCAACTTGCCCCTATCTGCATGATAAAATAGCTTGTGTGCATCTGAGGCCAGACCAAATAGAGAGGAACATCCGCTACTGGCCAACTGAACATTTGTAGCAGACAATTAGAGTTTATCTGGAATAGAGACAGACAAGTCTGGGGTCACAGCATTTCCCATTGGGACACCGGCCCTATTGTGGTGCGCAGATGCACGAACGCACACACGCACGCAGACGTATATGGACATATGTACGCTCACAGTTTAATACGCGAGGAACAATGCTAGCCGGAAATCTATTCTCATTTGTTGCGTTCCTTACAAAGAAATCTATTTAAAGAAAATCATAGTACCACAAATGACCTCAAATGCAACTTAATCCAACAAATGCAAGCGTCATTTAAAAATTACAACAGAAAGCTGTTTCGGGATTATGTTCTTGTCGTCATTTTCTCATCCTAAAGAAAACAATTACAAATGGTCTCGAAACGAGGCCATGTTGGTAATCGAACAAAGCGGACCCGTCTCCTCCCTTGGCTGGTCAGGGGAATGACTGCAGTCAAGCACAAAGAGACAGCTGACACCCCTTCCTTTCAGTCTGTTCCAAATCCTACTCTCTGTCCCGCTCACATCCTTAATGTATGCACACACAGTTCACATTAACTCCACCAAAACCCACATGCACTGACTGGGGGAAGTAAAAATAATGTGCAAGTTTAGTACATCTGGATTTCAGGTGCCCATTTACAAAGCCACAGTAACTGAGCCGCCGCTATATTAAATCCACTTTCCTTAAATCATAAGAAATATCGTAAAAAGAAGAAAGAAATAAAATAACACAGGACTGGCAGCTCAGAGGCAGAAAGCTTTCTAATTGGACACCTTAAAAGTGATACTTGGATCCCAAGATATATCTACTTAAAGTGTCCCCTCCCCTCATTGGCAGGCTAATGAATACTCGCTACCAGCACTGAACCCTGGACTGGACGAAGTCAAGCCCAGTCTGTCAACCAGCGTCAGCTCAGATTTGGGCTCCAGCGTGTCACAGAGCTACCCAGTAGTGACAGGTAAGAGCGCTGGATCCACTGTCCCGGCTGACCGTTAGAATACTGGCAGGACATTCATATTCTAGACTATGTGACTGTTTTATGTGGTAAAGTGAGCTTTTTAAGTTGAGCGGACAGGTGAGAGTGGAATGTGACATGTTGATCTAAAGTGGATGGATTAGTGCTGCTTGCTCTGAGGGGCTGTGTAAGAAAGGAGCGATCGAAACAGACAGGCGCCGTTACTTGCATGCAAGAAGTGATTATGGAGATTTGTTGGCCTGTGTCACTGTTCAAAAACCAATGTATTGTTTTACCTCTTCACCACTGTGTACTGAAATGTTTTCTTCAGCCGATAGTTCTCAGAAAGAAATATGGCGGCCTAGCACGGTTTGGCCTTTTAATGCTGCAGCATTTTTTTTCCCTTGTGGTATGCGGTGGTTAATGTCAGCCTGGCTAATTGAAATATTGTTTTATTGTTGCGGCTGTTATTACCTCAGAGAAGGTTAAGTTTACTGATAGCCAACTGTCATGCTGAGATTAATACGCTGAGCTTTTAATAAAATTCACATAATTATGCAGGGGCCATCAAAGCCAATGAGTTCTGTGTGGGTGGAGGACAGGATGATTGAAAATTGCTGTGTCCCCTTCTCAAATGATAGCTGGATAATGTTATGTGAAAAGAAAGGGCTTTTTTCCCCCCTCCGTAATATGTGGGAGGTAGAGTTCCCTCCAGAAAGTTGGGCCTCTGGAGAAGAAAGGTGTGTTTTTGTCCTTTGTATGAAAGCAGTCTCGGTCTAGGGAGCACCCTCATGGCAGGTGGCCTTTCTTGCACCTGGTACGGGACACACCGGGGGTCTTAGTGCAGACCACCTCTTGCTTCTGGGAGAGTGTAGGAAACGGCCCTGGTAGAGAGATTTTCAAATGGTTGCTTAAGTTTTTATTGTTGTTAATGATTTCACAACGGTGTTGGTTTATGCATGCATGATGAGAATACTTACCCCTGGCAACCTAAATTCAGCATTTTCTGAAAAAATAAAATACAGTTGTAATTATGCTCTAAAGCTTTTTCAGAACATCTAGGCTCAAATGATATTTCTTGAGAGTCTTATATATTAACTGTTCCATGTCATATTCTAAATGGCTTTTGGCAGTAATAACTTCATTTATTAAAATAAACAAGAAAAGCAGTTCAAAGATGCAATAATGTAATGTTATGGTGTACTCGCATGTGATAAACTGGAAATAAGAATAAGGACAGAGTTAAAGGAGGTGCTAAATTACCCTACGCATTTACACTGAGAGCCAATTCTGAATAAATTACTCCCTCTCACTGGATAGAGCTGGAGATTATGCTCATTCCCAGCAATGTTTTCCTGAGCCAATTAAAATTCACGCTGCCATTGATCTTGTTGATTTTATGTCGTGCGATTTGCATAATCTATTAAAGATGAATGATTAATGAACTCTTCATTACAAAACAGAAATTGGAATTTTAAGGGCACTATGAGGCATAGGAGACGTGATTTTTGTGTTAACTGTTTACCCAATTAGTTTTAGGGGTTACTGCTCTGTACCTAAAGTCCTAAAGGAAAATGCATTTTGTCTGTTAGACTGAAATTTATGATGCAGAATGAAATCTAATTAATTTAAAAAAAAAACTTGCAGTCCATTCCTTTAAATAACGGAATAGATGCATACTTTTTTAGATAAATTAATATTATAAATTCCTAGAAAGTACAGATAATGGAGTTGTTGTGGGATTAATCTGTGCTTCTGTTGTTTTAAAGGGCTTCAGACTTATCAGAGGCAATACTTGCCCTTATGCGTCATGCATATTCCACACTTTCATGTATTAACTGTAGTAGAGGGAAAAAAAACAATGGCATGATTTATTCAAACTGCAGTAAAAAGTCTGGATGCTGTCCAGATATGGCTAGCTTTTTAAAAAGGCCGTTTGCACATACCTTCACAATGAATGACTAGTGCAGATTCTTAAGCGCCGTCCCTGCCGAGCCGTATAATGGAAGTCTTCCTGCTGCCAGTAGGATGGTACCGTGTAAATGGGCACCCCTCTGATCCGCTGAAAACCTGAACAGGTGCTGAAGGGATCCCCCTTGTTCCAAATCTCTTCGGAGAGATGGGAGGAGAGGAGAAGGGGGAAGAGGGAAGAAAAAATGAGCGCCCGGGCCTGAAAGCAACAGAGCTCCATGTCTGAAAAAAAAACAAGCAAGAAAAGTAAGAAAGAAAAGCAGCATATGCAGGCAGAGCGAAAAAAAAAGACTGCTTTGTGTCGGCTTATGCTGCTGATGAACTCCGGCTGAAATATATCCGCCAGAGAGCCATTTTTTAAGTGTGGCCCGCTATTCTCCAGTGAGCAGCAAACAACACGCTGCCGGCTAGACTGAGGTACTTGATGTGTGGCCCGGTGACAAACTGCCTCTATCTTGAGTCACCAGAAGCCCCGGTAGGCCCTAGAGCCCAAATTAATGTTTATTTCAGACTCACAATAGCACACTAACCTTTGAGCACACATTTGATAATGAATGACTTTAGGAACTTATATAGGGGATTCAAGCAATTTGGCCGTCCAAACATTATATTGCTGTAATTGATCGGGGTGAAGCAGTCTATTCCGTTTTTTCCTGTGACAAAATGTTGAAAATTGAGGTCAAAGATTGCAGTACTGTTACAAAACATTGCAGTGTCTGTGATTATAAGTTGTTGTTGTTTTTTTATCTCATCTCTAAGGCAAGTGACTTTGCTGGAGCTGTTGGGTTTTAAAAAAGGAAGTCATTCCTCTCTCTCTCTCTCTTTCTTCACCCATGTGAAACTGTGCATTCATGAGAGCGAAAGACAGACGTGGAGAACTCTATAGCTCTTGTTCGTGTTGAGATGTGATGCGCCTCCACATAGACCAGTGTTTATCTTCCATCTCAGTAATCAGGAGGTTGACAGCCTTCCTTTTTGCAGGTCTTGCTTGTTTCCAGGACAATAAGCAACACCACCTCTGATTAGTTTCAGAGTTCAGTGATCTTGAACACTGGGCTTCGGTCAGTGTAGCGAACGCCCTTGTCTGCTTTACAGCGGCAAAGTAGAGGCCGTGAAAATGCGAGGCCTAATTCCTCCGACAGCCTCTCTTCCTTTTCTCCTTTATTGGCCTCTAAGGTTTTTTATTTTTAAAGTTAGGCTTTATGGCCGTCATCTTCTTCTCTGAAATATAGTCATCTAACAGCCTTGTTTCTGTGTGTGTCTCTCCAAATAAAAAAAACGTAATGTTAATCCTGCTGCTGCTATATGAAGATTCGGTTGTTAGTCCCAGACTCACTCAGGAAAGGAAATTCTGCCATTGATTTGTGTGGGAAAGAGGCCAGTTAAGTTGCCTGATTTCCTGGCGTTAGGTCAAAACTGGTTGTCAGGGTTGCGTCTGACAACAAGAAGGCCTTATCTTAATGAGCGACTCTCTGCACATAGCTTGGTTGTAAAACAACAATAGTTGGGAAACAGCTAATGAGGCTATCATGAAGCTGTGAGAGCCCTCCCCACAGACCATGTTAACAGCAGAGGATGTTAAAGAGGATGAGTGGAGAGAGAGATGAAGACAGAGCTCACATTGATTGCTCGAGCTGCAGTCGCAAACCCGCTAAGATGAAAAATGCCAAACCTCATCAGCCAAATGATATTACGGCTGGCGATGCAAAGGGGCTGTGTTGCGATTTGCAGGCTTTTTTTGCTTGACATGTGACTCTTACCTCTGAACCTTAGGGAAATTTCTCTGTATTTGAGCTTGATTGATCTGCAAGCCAAGCTGCTGTTTGCTGATGCTATTCTAGAGATATTGTTTCAAAGTGATTTACCTGTTTATATTTGCTCATTTTTAGCTCATTTGATGGATAAGTAATTTCAATCAGGTTTGTATAAATTTATTTAGATTTAAATATAAATCTAAAGTTGATAGACGACTGTGAAAATCTGTTATGGAGCAAATTATGTGTTGCTTTTCAAAAACTAGACAGAAAAAAAAAACAGTGGAACCAAAGATTTCTCTGATCCGTTTAAAAGAAAAATATATATATATATTCACTTTTAATCTGTCTGAGTAAGCAGGGCCCAAAACAAACACTCACCAAGTGGGTAAAATTCAAGTAAAATATAGCTGGCATGTAACTTTCCAAAAATTCCAAAAAGTAATGCATTCATGAAATTGCAAAATATGGAAAACTGTGATATTACAATGTGAGTGAATCTAATCTACTGAAGATAAAATCAGTGACTATTGCATATAAATATCAAAACATATTGCATATAAACACTACAACAATGTTTACATCACTAAATTTTCCACAATATTTTTTTCTATTTAATTTATGTTGAAACTTCTAAATTTGTAGAAATATATTTCTGGCATCATGCCACAAAAAGGAATGTTTTGTGTGAGGCGATGTTTCACTGAGACATGCTGTGACTACTAATTGCACCTGTAAATATAAACAAAAACAAAAATAAATAATTATTTTGTCATGGAAAGAAAAATGACTATATGTAGTTTTACAGAAATACTGCAAAATACTTTTTTATAATAAAAAAAATATAGCCAGCATGTGTGGCAAAAGTTTTAAAGCATCTTTGATGTAATTATATGTGGATCAGTGTTTGCACAGAAAACCCTCACGTAGCACAAGTGCACAGTAACATTTCCTGGTTCCCTGTCGATATTTCACTCGTACTGCGTCGTAAGACGCTGTATGGGAAAAACTCCTTTTTTCCTCTTCACTGAA
>JAUZSZ010080875.1:0-12204 GCA_034780575.1 Labeobarbus marequensis
AGTAGCGTGTGTGATTATGAATGAGAGTCAGCTGTGCATGATGAGTGCAATCAGCTGTGTCAGTGCAATGGGTTATGTGAGCTGTGCTATGGGTTATGTCCGGTGTGCTGTGTGGAATGAGTCCATGTGGTGAATGAGTGACATCTGGTGGCGAGTAAACGGAAAAGCATGGCCAGGATTCCTGACAATATATATACATATAAGAGGCACAACTTATTTATAAACCATCTTGAAGAAAGTTTTGGATTGAGTACCACAGACAGTGATATCCCTGCAAGACTGTAAACATCAATCAATGCACATGAGTTGTGATACTGTGAGAGTCTAATGTTAAATGAAGATGTCATACAACAGGAAATCATAAAAGATATTTTAGCCATTCTTTTCATTTAACACCCGAAGAACACTGTTACAATGTTAAGTCTTTATCACACTTAAAACCAGAAAAACAGAGCTGAATAAAACAGAAAGACATGGGCTTCAGTATGTTCTGTAGGGTCCAGACAAGATGTTCCAACTTGCTTTGAAGCAGTCGACCCATGCTTTCAAACCTATTGAAATAAATCATATGTCATGGTTAAAAGCAACACACCAACACAGTTCTTGTTCATTTTGAGGCAAATAAATAAAAACAGTTGTAAAATTATGCAATTACTATGTTCAGGAGATTACACGTGATTTTTTTAGTTGTCTGTATTGTTACCAAATTACAGTTCATGTACGTTCATGATTTGTCATTTCCTAAACATCTTTTCAAACACCATCATTATATAACAATTTTTATCGTAGCTAAAGGAGCATTAGAAGGCATAATGTGAGTGATATTTGCCGGTACATCTGTAGTTGGCCAAAATGTAGTTATCTGCACACAATGAAAAAAAATATTACTTTTTAGATGGTCCCTATCTTGTTTACCGCACTACATTGGACATTCACAAGTAAATATGACATTAAAACAATACTTGCCCATTTTGATCGATTGTGGAAAAAAAATGTAGTAGGTTGACAATGATGTCGCTGATTAGAATTTGCAAAAAATAACTTTATTGCACATATAATTAGAAAGTTATTGAACGCGGAAATGTGTGAATGTTGTGAATGTGCGAATATAAAACCAACTTTACCCAAGTAACTAAAACTCCCGCGGTGTCTCGTTGAGAAGAGAAGCAGAGTAGGTCTCAAGATCAGCATTTTTTTTGTCCCTGAGACAAAAAGTCTGAGAAAGTGTTATTTGGCCATTTAGTTGTCTTTTTTGTGTTAATCTCATCTTTGTCTTCTTCAATCTGCTTGAGGTCTTCTAGTGTTATTGTACCACTTTTCGCTATTACTTTACTTTTTTGACATCTTCTCCAGGTTGTCTTGGGCCTCTGCCCATTTATCAAAATTATCATATTCACCGTACAAGTCAAATGACACGCAAAAATCATCCATTTTGTCTAAGAAAATACCAAATGTTTACAATCGGTGTGCAGCTGTCACTGAGTTACTATGGTTACTAATGTTTTGTGTGTATTTGTGTGCCAGTGATGTGTGTGGGTTTGTGTGCATCAATTAAAGCAGCGCATTAATATGGAACAGTGATTAAACTGACTTGGAACTACTTGTGCATTAAACGGTTTTATTGCATATCTGCCAGCAAATCAGAATCCAGTATTCAGACAGACCATGGAATAAGACTGGTTTATTCTTTCTTTATACTTTAGAAGAACACATCCGTGTTTGGGCATCGATGTGTGCTGTATGTGCGAAACTTTTAGGAATCTTATCCAAGTTAGGCTAGTCCATCTTGGTCAGTCTTATCTGATATACAGGATCCGCGAATGAAACTGTGACCACAAACACGATTAACTTAAGTAAAGGAAAGGCAATAATCAGAAGACGTGTTTACACAAAAAATGTTTTAAGTGAAATGTTTAATTAGGAATGTCAATTTTTGATAATTTCCATGATTGATCGTCATTTAAATTAACGATCAATTAATCGATTAATTGTTAACCTTAATACTGCAAAATGCGTCTATTGCAGTGGCTTATAGTGGCATATAGCAGTGGCATGACAGGATGTGGAAATGTCACTCAAAATGCCAGCTTCCAAACCCGAGGCTAGTAGCAGGACTGTAAAATGAATAGAAGTGATTATGATCATTTGATAAAATGAAGAGAGCATGCCATAGTTAGCTACGTTTGGGATCATTAACTACTTTGTTGGCTGTTCATATCCTGTCACAGAGACCACTCAATGCACCTTTTTAAATGGCTTTATGGTGCTCGTTGTTGTATTTTAAAACACAATCGCAATGTTTGCAATTGACATATCGCCATTTAAAATAAAATGATCCCAAATGTAGGCTAACTTCAGCGCGTGTAGCAGTGGCTGAGCCGCGCGGCCATTGAACCGCTTCCACCGGCGTTGCTACGTAAAACACAGTGCTGCTCATGTGGAACATTTTAATGTAAATATTATGACACAAGTGAGGTACAAAGCTTTGTTTAAAAGAGAAATAACTGGTTAGCAGGCAAATGTTAAATCGCGACCATGCTTTTGGATTCATGCCATTCAAGCCCATGCATTTAAGTCAAGCCATACACAGCTTTTTTGTTCTGTTTTGGTCACAAATTTCCATGATCTTAATAATATTTGTAGTTTCTTTTCACAAAATCCTCTCTGTCTCACCCTCTAATTTTGCAGGTTTAATTTATCGTTATTCACTTTTAATCACTGTTTTGGCATCTCTTACTGTGGTAAACATGCGGGCGGGAAATGAAATATTTTGTGGCCATGAATTAAGAATTTGTTCCTGTCCTACGACTAATTAATTCGTTCCCTCATTATCCCTCATACAAATAAATGAAACATCGACTGTAGCCAAAAATGAATAAGTCGTAGGAATGATTTAAGTTGTATATCTGTCCTGTCAAAGAGCTGTGACCAATATGAAACAATTATCTGGGGAAATTAGAATTAAACATGACTTTACTTAATTTCTATTGCTTTCCGTGTTGAATGACTCTGTATTTTAAAGTTTGGGTAATATTGAAAGCATAACATGTACATTAGTGAATTATTTTCTCAAAAAACCAAGCCCAGTCACCGTCACTCACAGCCGCTTGCACGTGTTTTGTGCATGAGCCACACGCACCCCAAAATGAAATGGCTTAATCAATTAATCGTTGAGATCCTCAGTTTTAATATGTGCTGAAAGAAATTACTTTTTTTGAGTGTTTTATTCAACATGGCACTGAGTTGTTAGAAAATAAATTTGTAGTGACGTAATAACTTGATGACCTCAGGAACCGAAGAACCGCTTTTTGAACGGTTCAATGAGCCGAACTGTCCGAAAAGAAGCGGTTCGCGGAAATGAATCGGAGTTTGCATCACTAATACGTAGTCACGTTTTCTTAAAAGTATACACCCATTACAAAACCTTTTTATTACTCCTCCATGTATCACTTATCTTCACTATTTTCACCTTGTCACTTGGTCTAGTTGATCAGTTTTACATGTGTTTAGGCAATTATCTCTTTCCTACTTTCCATGTTGCTTATATGATAATGGGTGATAATCTCATTTTGGAGAATAAAAATGACACAAAAATAAACACATGCAAATTTTATTGGCAATTTTTTTTTTTCAGAAAAAGAAAGTTACAAGTACCTGTATAAATCCAGCATCATGCAGATTTGTAACAAAACATTTTACAATACATTTGTGTTAAATGTATATGTTTGAAGGTCCCCTCATTTCACTGCTTATGAAGAATTATGGGATTACGAACTGAGCACAGCTTTAAGTAAAATGATTTCACAGTGTGTTTTTAGTTGTAATCAGGGAGAAGCTTGAAATTGGGCATGCTGCTTTTCTGAGCTGTAATGTGTACATCAGTCTACTGAAGAAAAGCTGAAAATTTGCTTTTGGATTTTATTTGTTATATATTTTCAACATTTAATCACAACCCAACACCATTCTTATATTTGGAATACAATTACTATTTTATGGAATAACCCTGTAACATTTTGACCCTGTACATGTTTAATCCCCAAACACACACATTACAACATTATCATCATGCAAACTGAAGTGACTACAATAAAAACTAATATTTTTAATAGTACACAATATTTCTAGATGTTTTTACTGGTTTTGAGTTTTAAATGATCTTATTCTATTGTTCCTTTCTAGAACTAAATGCTTAAAAATTATATTCCTTTCTAGAACTAAATGCTTAAAAATTATATTTCAATAGACAACTTTGCTTGATTTCTTTTTTTTCTTCTTTTTTTTTTGTAGAGAAAGAGATTTCAATGATGTCATCATTTCGTCAAAGATTTCATCTTCCTCACAACCATCATCATATTCATCAAGAGGTGCTGAAGAGAACACGTTCATTAACACTGGGCATTTTCACCGTAGTCCCTGCAGAAGCTGGCTGTACTCTCCAGTGTTAGTGTCCTCGTGCTTGTCCAGATTTACCCACTCATCCAGATGCTCACGCTGCTTCTGATCCAGGATTCCCATGCGGCCGTACTCTGACACCAGGTTTCGGTATCCTGCTTTGTAGTAGCCTCGAATACCTTCATCGGACAAAACGTGGCACTGAGAGGGAATGCTTTCACCTGGAATTACACACAAGCATATTATTTAGTGCCGCAACACTGCAGCTCTTTTACTCTTAGACTATCAGTTCTGTCATGCATGCTTTATATTTCATATCTTGTGTATATTTCTCAAATGACAATAAAACTCTTTAATCTCTCTAATTTGTCAAAGATTACATTTTCACCATAAAAATGATTCCACAAGCTTTTGATCTGTTTATTATCAGTGGAGTGTCTGCTGCACGTGTCCCTGTGAACGAGCTGTTCTATGCAGTCAGAGCAACTGTCATTAATAGTGTTTTTAATTAAAATAATCAAAAGCAGCATGGTGAAACAACCGTAATATTTCAGTAGCTGCTGCATTACCATGTCTACCATAAACACCCTGACAAATCACAGTATCCTAGTGTTTCATAGGATTAACACCTCAGAGTTTCTTACCTAGAGCTTCTCTCAGCTTTTGTGAGGTGAGCGGGTGATGTAGAATCATGCAGCGTTTCAGCAGAAGCTCCATGTCTCCTCTAATTATGGTGTCAGCTAGAAGTTTCCTGAAAAAAGAAAGAAATGTTGAAAGTTGATTTAGCCATTTTCTTTGTTTTTACAAAATAAACACTCAGCTGCTTAACATTTGTAATGCTGTACTTAAAATGTTCAATGTTTAATATTAATACAAATTCCTGTAGTGTTAATTGGAATTCTATATAGAGAATTTCGCCCGTAACCATTAACACTAACACCATTAATGTGAATGTTACCTGGCCATCTGTGAACGGCTGCTTGGGCCCGTACTTAAAGCTCGTCTGTGATCTTGTCCCAGAACCTCCATGGCAATCAGGTTCCATCCATTACTGTCAGTCTTTATGCTGCTGATTAGTTTATAAAGTGGCAGGTTTTTATTTTTAAGCTCGCTCACTGAGTTTGGGTTATCTATGAGCGACTCAGCAGTTCTGATGGAGTCCTTCGGTGGAATGTGGCTTGTGTTAAGTGTCGCCATAGTGCTCTTACTGGACCTCCGAGCACTAACACTGCGCAGAGAGAATGAGAATTTGAAAGAATTAAATTATTTGAACTAGTAAACTAATTTAGAGCACAGGCGAGTATTTTAGATTCCTCTAGCTTCTGTTGTTGTATGGAATCAAATAAATGGACACATGACACTCCTGGTTATGCATACTATTTTTAAATTCTTATTATCTTTTGGTGTATCAGATGAATCCTCTTTCTTTCATGGATCTCCATACACAATGGTTTTATGTTGTGACTAAATAACAGAAATCACCTTCGGCAATCAGATTCTTTACCTTTTATATTCACCAACATATCCAAGATGATACATTTTGATGAGGACTTGTTCGCCACTTCTGATGAATTTAACACTCTGTAAGTATTTCTGCAGTGCAATGTCTGTCTTCGTTTTACTTCCTCCAGTTATGCTGTATTTACTGGGGTTTTTGTGACAGAAGTCGTATCCTCTTTGGAGATTAAGCAGGGGTGTGTACAACTCAAGGTTTGTCTGAATCTAGTGAGAAATTACAAGGCTGAGATTAAAATATAATCCTGATCATCTCATCACATGTGCAGATGACTGAGTTACACTGTACACTGATTGGCCAGGAATCAAATTTATCCATCCATTTTTGTACCACTTAATCTACACAGGGTTGCAGAAAGCCTGGAGCCTACCCCTGGACACTTGGGTCACAAGGTGGGGCGCAGGGCACAATCACATATATATGCTACACACTACGGATAATTTAGAGATGCCAATCAACCTGCGTCGTTTGTCTTTAGACTGGGGAAGGAAACCAGAGTACCCAGAGGAAACCCTAAGACTTGGGAAGAGCATGTAAACTTGGCAGAATCCAACCCCCAATCCCAGAGGTGTGAGGCAAATGTGCTCCTCAAAAAGTCCACCTCAAAATGTTTTACTAATTAATCCTCCTGGAGATTCTAGTAACGATGTGATCTAGAACTAAAATCTGGCACTCAGGAGGGGCACATGGTCACATGAAGAAATCAGAGCCATAAATTAAGTTTACTTACCTCATTTTTCACTTTCTTACGTAGCGTCAAAGCTTCCATCTTTAGGTCCTTTGTCTCGCTGCCAGTTGCTTGTGCTACAGCATGATAAAGAGCATTCTGATGATCCGAGTTAACACCGACTATCCTGCCATCATCCTGTACGATGTCAAAATGGCCACTGTACAGTTGTGTATCAGCTCTGGTTGTAAAATTAAAAGAAACTACATTCAGTACACAAAGTTCATAAGCATTAACACTGAAACACGATTAATGATTAATCTTACTGTGATGGATGTGTGGTTTTTGGAGATTTGGTTAATGTCAATTTTATGTCGTCTGCTGATTTGTTGGTTCCTGGGTAACATTCCACAGTGAGCTGTTTTCCATTTTCATCAACGACAGTGAGTTGAATTCCTTTTCCATTGAGCAGATTGCTTTTTGTGAGCACATACACATCGAGGGCTGTTGTAGGCTGATCAGCATTGCATAGGTCTTCTGTATACTGCATTAGCTTTATTTTGTCCTCACCTGATGGCTGTTCCACCTCCTTGTGGCTCGCAGATCCCTTGTTGTGTTTTTCCCTCTGGTCGTCAAAGAAACGCTGAGTTTTATGTCTGCGCATGACCTGGTCCAACGCCTTTCCTGCAGCACTGTTCAAACGACTCTTAAATTTGTTGTTCAGTAAAGAAAATATATGTTCAGAACAGGAGCTAATGAATTGGGCAGACACCTTCTGGACGATAGTCTGAAGAAGTTCACCTTTAAGGCGCTGTACATCCTGTAAATGGTGTCGTCCATCTTGGTCATACTTTGTCATTTCATTCTGAAGCTCACTGATGCTATCCAGTAATTCACGAACAAATTTCTGTTGTATTATCTCCTCTGTTGGTATGGCACTCAGTATTTGAACAAGAGATGCTGAGTACTCAGATACTTTCAGAGCCAGCTTTGCCATTTCATATACTCCTGACAGTTTGGCTTTATTCATAAGATCTGATGCTGCTTCACACACCTCAGACAGTTTGCTGATAACATCCTGTGCTGTAGTACAGTCCAGTATGAGGTGAGGAATTACCTCTTCGCAGAGCACACCAACTGATTTTTTTATTTGCTTCTCATAAGTCTGGTCAATCTTGAAATCCTCTTTTTTCAGTGCAGCTTTCGGAATGCCTGAGCTGATAAACTCCTCAAGAGTCTGATCCAGTTCACTGCTCTGCTTCACTGATGAAGTAACAACATTCTCAAAGCTTCTTTGTAAAATATTCTTAAAGACTTCCTGAAGGGCTGCATCGATTGCGTAGTTCATGGCAGTGAGCACAGACTGTTTCCCGATTTCCTGGACTGCGTATTTAGTTGCATATTTGAAGTTCTGTTTGAGCACTGTAGAAGATGTCATGTTTTTCATTGCAGACTTAAAAGATTCCTTACCGAGGGAAGATAAACCAGACTGAACGCCTCCTTTGAATGAAGTAAACATTGCCTTTCCTGATTTGATGAATTCAGATGCAACAGAAGAAAAAGACTTTGTACCATTGAGGAGACTTTTTGTCACTTTAAACACTGAGGTAACTGCTTTCTTGATAACACTAAAGCCAGCCGTTATCAAAGAAAGCCCAATGCTGATACTCTTAGTTATTGCCCATGACACCCAATCGAATGAACCCTTTATCATCCCCTCTATTCCACTGATCATGTCAGACACTCCTTCTGAAATCAGGCCCAATCCAAACTGTGTGGCTGTTCCAAGTGTCAGCGCACAAACAAGAACCCCAGCAAGAACCTGTACCACCCCGAGTATGAAACATATCAAAGCATCTATGCAAAACTTGGGCTTCTTTTTCACCTCAAAAACAACACCGAGGCCATAGTCGTATAATGATCTCAGCTCATTAGTGATGATGAAGTTCTTTTCTTCAGAGAGCATATAAACTGAACACTCTTCTGTAATGGCATCACTTTTGTTTTTCTCCAGCTCTTTAAGTTTATGCATTGCATTATCAATGTACGTCATCCAAGACTTAAAGATGTTCATTCTGGCCTCCATTTGACTCTGAAAGTTGTTATTGTCTGTACCCTGATCTTTGTTACCAGTGACTGATAAGTTACATGAGACCATTGTGTTTGAGACTTCTGAGATGTAGACATCAATGGATTTCTTTGCATCATTCAGCAGTTTCATAGCATCTGCTTTATAGTTACCCTTACCGAGGTTGATTGTGATGTATGCCTGGTTATAGAGTGCCACAGCCTTGTAGTGTGGGTCAGAGTTAGCAACTTTTTGCCAATAGTTTTCGGCTCCGAAGGCATTGTTGGATTTGTCACGGCAGTGTAAATCAGTTCTTACAATTGCCTGTTTGACATGATCATAGAAATTATTGCATTCTCCTTTCAGCAGCTTTCCACTTGTTTCGTTTATTGTCCTGATTAGGTCTGCTTCAAGTTCTCTGAAGTCATCATGTCTATTGATGTGATCCTCATGAAGGGTCAACCACAAGGCCCAAGATTCTTTCAGAGCATTGATGGCTGGCTGATAATCAAACCTATTCTGATAACGTTTAAAGCAATCAGGAATGATATCAAGTTGAATTTGCATGGGGTCCAGTTTTTCTTGCTGTGTGTAATGCCCATCAAATTTATTCAGCAGTGTACAAAATGTGGAGAACAGATTTTCCTTAAGGTTTATTTCAACCAGCTCATCACTTTCCATGTCAAGGATTCGTTTAATTTCATAATGTTCTCTTAGCTGCTGCATAATTTCCAAAGACTGACCTTGGTAAGCGGGTGCAAGATGATCACAGTTCACAATCATCTGGACCATCCCAGGATTGCCTTTTCGAGATGTACGACCAAATATTTGTTTCTCAACTCTTCGGTTCTGTGGAAAGTGAGTAAGTAGAACAAAAAGACCACCACACTTATTCACACTTTCATCAACCTTTATGTCTGTCCCCCGTCCTCCAAGATTTGTAGCAATGATGATCCTGCCTGCACAGAATTTCTCTCTTTCAATGTTGTGCTTTTCACTGATCGTGTACAGAGTAATCTGTTCTGCCTTAAATCTGCCACCACCTTTTATTTTCGCATGTAGCTCATCTGCTGTTTTAACATCCTCACAAATTACCAACACAACTTGTCCTCTCTCTGCTACTTTCCATGAAGTTTCACATATAGTCTGGATCCATTGGTGATTCCCACCTTTCACCTGGATGACTGGAAGCTCCACCTGCCTTTTATGGCGATGTGCAGGTACAGTGTAGCTCTTTGCTTTATAGTGTTTTGCCAGAAAGTCCCTATCTGCCTTGCCTCCTAATGTACCAGAAACACCAAATATGCCATTCCCACAGATGTACCTTTTAAAATAATGGAAATTTGACATGTAATTTGTCACATTGGATATTGGTGAAATTGCAAGTTGGTGCTTGAACTCCAGAAATTGTTGCAGACCATTCCCCCACTTCTTGTTTTTCTCTAGCACACCACTCGCTTTAAAGTCCACTGGAATTATCACATTACACTTGTTTCTGTCATGACTGCTAGAGACGTCTCTCTCAGCGGCTGGTGAGATGTCGATCATGTATTCCCGGCCCTGTGACATCTCAACAGCACTTAATGCATTCTTTACAAAAACTGGTAACTGATTCTCAACATATCTTTTCAAGAAAACTGGGATTATAATAAAGTTGTTGGATTCTTCAGCTGTCTTGAGGTTATCGGAGTATTTGATAGATGACTTTATTGTGCTTACAGTTGCATCAATGAGTGATTTCTCAGACATGATTTCACACGCCAGTCCTCCTTCCAGCAGTAGAATTTCAATATTAAGGTCACCTTGTTTTTCTTGAGCTTCAAAACATTTGGCTTTCTTGTTCTCCAAAGAATAGCACTTAAACACTGCACTGTTTTCCAAGACCTCCTCAAATATACTTAGAAGATCATACTGTTGTGAAACTCCAAGTTTCTTCATGACTTCAGATAAAGCTTTGGACATTCTGTCCTCACTCCCATCATCATTATCTTTCTTGGTCTCAGCTTGATGTAACATTTCAATATCTTCCTGGGTGTAGAACCCCAAAGTCACTCCAGGCAACAAGATCTCATTTGCTGAAAAGCTGTCTGATGTTTCCATCCCCATGATAGCTGCTGTTACAGCTTTGTGAAAGTACTGTATCCTTGTTGCCCACTTGATCTCTCCTGTTTCAAGCATTTCAATTGGTTGACAAGTAGATATCATGGCCCATATGTTGGAAAGCACTTGCTCCACATGCCTAAATCCACTAGATTCATGGGACAAGAATGTTACTTGAACTCCATTGTCCAAAGTCATATAGTCCACTTCATCCACGATTACAAGCTCAAATTGCCTTGCACCGCGAGTAGTCCTCTTCTCAAATTCCTGTTTAAGTGTATCTGCTGCAAAGGCTCCCACTGTGCCGTAAACTATTTGTTGCCTGTAAGCGTCTTTAAGATGTTCCTCTTGTTCCTCTGGCGTACAGTTACTTGAGTAACGTGGAGGTACTACAGACGAGCTAACACCAAACATTTCAAAAAACTTTTTCCACTCTTCTTGGTCTCGTTGGGCAAGAAGTGGAGAGCTTGTCACAATGTCCACTTTTGTTCCACGAATGGCCAGAATTGTTGCAAACATGGCTAAGATACAGGACTTGCCCTCACCTGTGCCAATTTCTAGAAGACATCCTTTATTTTCTGCCACCTGTGCCAGAAGAAGCAAAAGCAATGACGCTAGTTGTGTAAGTCTTGGAAAATATCCTTGAATCTTTGTGTTGTCCTTTGTGCTGATTGTTGAACAGTCTTGCACTGCTATTGACATTCCAATTAATATGTCTTTCAGAATGTTGATATCTGGATTTGTAAGGTTAAGAGATGTTATCTTTCTTTTCAAATCAACAATTTGTTCCTTGGTAAGGTCCACCAATTTATATTTTGGGAGTTCTGACTCCATGTATCTAAGCACATCCTTCAACAGCACCAAGACTTTCTCTGGGCAGTTTACTTCACAAAGTTCCTTCACAATTGTATCAGCATCTTTATCCTTGTCATTTTTTATTTGTTCTTGAAGAAACATTAAAGGGTTTTCATTCCTAAGAGCAGAAAATACGAGGATGAAGTCCAGGTGGTAGGTTTGTGTGATGTGGAGAACTGAATCAAATTGATCACATTTGATAGCTGGACTTTTGCAAATGAAGAACATTATTTCTGTTGGTGTCCAGATTCTATTAAACAACATTTGACCCAAAATGTCCCTACTTTTTGGTGAAAGTTCTGAAATCACATCAAGCACATTTAATAAAATGCGTTCAGCCAATGTTGAATTTGTGTCATGAAGCTGCTCCACCAAACCCAAGAGAAAGTCATACGTCTCCCAGCCTAGCGGCTGATTTTCATCATCTTTAGCATCTTCAATGCTACTCTGCAGAATGAACTGTAGAGATGCCTCAAGAACTGTGAGCTTCTCTGTTAGAGACAGTTCGGCATATCCTACAGCATGATCAAAGTTAAACTGAGACCATACTGAAAGGTTGTTTTCTCTACAATATTGAACTGCAAGTTCATTCTGGAGTGTCTTAAT
>JAUZSZ010083786.1:0-12175 GCA_034780575.1 Labeobarbus marequensis
CGCGCAGCAGTGATATTGTTGGATTATGCGCTGTTCCTGCTAATGATTCGAGGGATAATAAATGCATATTGCTATTGTTTACTACAGCTGCAGTCTCAAATGAAGCTCCAATCTCTCGGGGGACAAAAACAGCTGATGCAATGCTCCCTGGGAAAAAGCCTTCCCTCAAAGCCAGATCATTAAACTCCACTTAAAGCACTTGCATTAAAATCTGTCATACTGGCTAGAAGTTCAAGGATGAGTTCTGTGAAGCGTGACTTGTTTGAATTTAGAGCAAACATTAATTCTAGTGGGGGACACAAAAATCAATAATTAAGTACAGCGAGGATCACGCATTGTGCTTGAAATCGCACATTGCAACGGCTATATTTGGAATAGCATAACAACATACTATTCTCACTATTGCAAAATATGCATTTTCTGTATGCAAGTATGCCAAAATGGTATTTACAATAAATTTGACTATAAATAAATGCATTATAATAATAATAATAATAATAATAATAATAATAATGCAAAAATATAAAAATTATAATATTAAAATTGGGTGACATTCGCTATATTAAATATGCAACTTGATACTGTTTTTGTTTGTCATTGCATAACGCATTCATAACTATTTCTATAGTATGGCACCTCTATACACCATTCACTTTCATTATATGAAAAAGAGCAGCCAGTACATTTTTTAAAAAATTCTGCTTTTGTGTACAACGCAAAGAATAAAGTCATACAAGTTAAACACTGACTATTTTTGGGTCAACTGTTCTTTTGAATAATTATTGTACTCTGTAGTTTTCCTAAAAAGAGCATGGCTGCACTTAAAGCAATGCACCATGTGATCATAATGGACTTCTGTTCATCTTCATGCCTCATTCATGACTTTGCAAGCTTTCTTTAACTGATAGAGTGCCTGCAGACTGCTTTCTAAGATGAGTAATTCCACACAAAGTCAGTTTAGTCAGCTGCCCTTCAAAGGGTGGGGAAGTACTTAACAGAAATCTTTTAAGAACTTGGTTTTACTCTGAGTAGGGAGGAAGAAAAAGAAAAAATACCCCCCCCCCACACACACACATACACAAGATCAAGGAATGTTCGGCTTGTTTTGCAGAAGTGAGGTCACTCATAAAAAAAAACTCAGACATCTTCATTCCCATCTGTGACCGGGGCTGCACTTGGCAGTGGCCCTGCAAAAAAACTCCCATGAAAAGCCACTTGAGTTGGGTTCCAAAGAGCAGAGCTTGTAGCCGAACAAAAGATAGCTCATCCCGAGACACGAAAGTAAAGATGAGCCGGGGCATAATGCTGTGCGTCATCGCGGCCAAAACAGCCTTTCACTCGCAAACGACGTACAGAATGGCTTCATTTGCTTGGCAAATTAATTCAATTAATTACTCTCAGTAGCAGCTGCACAAGTGGGCACATCAGCACATCCCTGTCTGTTTGATCAAGGTTATAACATCAGATTTTGGCAGCCTATTATTCATTGAACATATATATTATTGGTGGCTACTGACTCAGCACTAAGTCTGACGATGGAGCGCTGCCAGGAACACAATCCCTGCCAACTCCACCTGCCCAGGCCTCACTAAACCCCTCGATGAACCAGCCGGAAGAAAGAGACATGTCACACAAACCTTAAAGCTCAAATTGAATAGCTTTAAGAGCATATACAATAACACTGTCTCTCCCTGCATCCAAACCTTTAAGAATAAGCACAAACCCATGCCAAAACCTGCCCTCCTTGCAGCATTTCAAACAGTTGTTCACAAACACAGTTTCATATAATACTTCTCAGACCTAGTCATTTTATCCATTTAATTTATCACAGTAATAAAAGAGTAATTTCATTTGAATTTTAAGTAATAATAATAATATCCCAGTAAATATATGTATTATGATTTAAAATTTAAATTGCTTATATAAATGAAATTTAAATAACCATCTGGAATTTATTTTCTCATTTCAGTATTTTCAATTTTTTTTTACTTGCTTGGGACATGTCCTGTTGACAATATTAATTTTAACTAATCAAGGTCTTGTAGTCTGTGTGAACAAAACTTCACTAAACATTACTTGTAGCACGACTGCCTTCCAATAATCACAATAAGTTTTTTGCTTTGTTACTTTTGATGGGAAACGAAGTCTTAGCTTTCAAAATTTTATAACAAAATTCAAACAATAAATAATTTTATTTCTAGATCAATGTATTGCCTCAGTTCATGTGACAGACCTCTTTATTTCTATTTATAGAACAAATTATAAATAAACATCCGAAGTTTTTTAAAAAAAAAAAAAAAAAAAAATACTACAACTTAGTGAAATCATGTCTTATGTAATCAACCAATCAGTATTTTAATGGCAGAAAGACATCAATAAAAGAGCTAGCAAACAATGAAATGTAATGTTGCATTTACACAGGAAAGCCATTCAGTGTCCACAGTTTGTAGAAAGGGTAAATGTATGCACTGTATTACTTATTCATTATATTTTTAATTAATCCAGTTAGTGATGTCTTATTTAATGTGTGTTTGCATAAATCCATCAAGTTGTGGATTTTCTTTGAGTTGTGCAGGCACAGTTTTCATGTGGGGCTGCTGATAATATGGGGTGTAAATAATGAAATCAACAGCAGGGTCAGTGCATGTTTTTTTAATGGGCACATCCCATCATATCACAGAATATCACCGAAAGATCTGCAGATTTCCACAGAATTACTACATCCTGCCTGTTTTTTTTTTTATTAAATGTTTTGTCTAAATATTTATTCAGCTACCAACAAAAGTTTGATACTCAGCTTTGTTTAACATATTCAAATCAATTTCACAGATTTTCTCCAAAATCAGCACTGGCTAATGAGGAAATGAGAAGACAAACCTCTCGTAGTGTCTTCGTGTGCACGTGGCGGCACTAGTGCTTCCCGGGTTGCCGCCTAGTTCATCATATACATTTTTCCACTGTCGGCGCGCTGTGATCTGAAACGAGAAGGGGAAGTTTATTGTTCACGTTCACGTTCACTTAATGGATGTGTGCATGAAGCAGAAATTAAATGAACGCTGATATTAGCATTCCAGTATTCATGCATTCAACATTTACATTGGGCTTCCTTTATTGTCGAAAGATGAAAATAAGAGGGTCACTTGATGCATGTTAAACAGATCCTGTAAGCTTTATACTTATTAAACGACACCAAGCCCATGCAAGGTCATGAGATGGAGTTTTTGAAATGAAAGTTATGTATGCGGACTCTTGACCAAACGGAAAAAAAGAAAACATGTACTCGATTAACATAATTCACATACACAGCGATTAATATTCATGAGAGACCTTTAGTGCATTCACCGTACGAGGGTTAAAAGATTTTTAATGGCCGTTTCCCGCAGCTAATGGCTGCCTCTCTCAATAAAATGCATTCTGTGGAAAACCACATGCATCAAGTGCTGGGAAATTAATGCGTGTGCGATTTAGTCGCCCAGGCCAATGTATTCACCACAACACAAATAAGTACAATATTCTCAGTGTTGCGGAATACAGTATGACCCGATGTCCACGGAGACCTAATCATGCTTCGATTGTAGAAAAACGTCAATTAAACTACCGTCGACCATGTGCTCTACTTTCCTTCGGTAAGTTGACTCATTGAGTAGGGCATCTGCCGTCTCCTCTGGCGTTTAATGAAGCGTTTGCAGTTTTGACAGCATGAGAACAGAATCGCCCCTGTGGCTTCCGCTGCCTTCTCTAAACTCCCTCAGTCATAATAGCCCTTGACTGCTGTTTGTTTTAACATGGCCATTGTGTACGAGGCTGGTTTTTGGGTCCGGAGTACACTTGCGGTTTCAAAACACAGTCGAGTACAGTTCAGCCTCAGGAGAGGAGTTTAATCTGATCTTTCTGAGCAATGGAAATGTTTCCAATGACATCATGGCTCCTCCTGCACGATGATTTTCATTACAGATGTCTGCTGCATTTAAAGCCAAGCTTTCAGTGGCAAAGACAACGTGTGCAGCCAGGGGACATAAAAATGACTGAGAAAGGCAGGCAGCGGTATCAATACGCCAGATGACAAGCGCAAAGAAGTGGCTTCCTGTTTGCTCTTAATCTAAACAGCTTCAGCGCTGATGAATGAATGCCGAAAATATCGAATAGCTGGTCGCGTAGAAGGGACTTTAATGTTTTCACCATACTTTCACAGAGCAGATGTCAGATAAGCTGCCAAGTGAATTCCCTTTATTGCGCAGTTCGCTTGTTGCACAACAATGGGCCCTTAAGAGCCTCAACATGGGTAGTGAACAGGCCCCAACCAATTTCCTCCACCGCAAAAGGGTTACACGTGTTTTCCACTTGTAGATTTTATAACAACTGCGAGCGCTCTCTGGCCAAATTTGGATCTGAGAGAGTTCCGCATCCAGGCCAGAGTCTAGTAAACACACATTACATGGCAGGCCGGAAAAAACCAAACTCTTGTTTTTCAGGAATCTTTCAGAGCCAAAGGAAAAAGCGTGCTGCCAACGGCACTGGATTTCAAACAAATGGTGTAAACACTCACCACCTCGTATCCTCCCAGTTTCTGAGCCGCTTGAAACATAGTCCAAAGGTTTACTGTAAGAAGGATAACAAAGGTGACGATTAGTTCCACAGGAGAGCAGAGGGATGCGTTCACATACAGTAGGCCGTATTCGGGATAACATGCTACTGTAGTGTACACTGTGCATGTTATGAGAATTTTCCTGGGCATGAAACACCCGGATGACCTGCTATATGCAAAAATGTGCAGTATGCACTACTGTGTCCCACAATGCAGTGTACTCAACTTTCAACTTGACCTTCCATTTTAAGTGTGGTCATACGACTGGAAGTAATTACAGCCATGTTTTTAGCATCCCATTTCACTCTTAATTTGATCCGACTGCTAGAAGGTAAGACAGTTTTACATCAAATTCAATTAAAAAGGGGCAAAATACAGTTTAATTTTGGAAATGAAATTGAATGCCACTTACAGGCATAAATAAAGTGACATCAATGTAACATATTACTGTTTAAAATTGTCAATTCAAGTCAGTTTTGTGTGTATAGTGCTTTTTACAGTTCACATCATCTCAAAGCATGCTAATCTTTATAATATCTTAATATCTTCAGGCCTTAAAGTTGCATTTAGCAGATTAGAGCTGCAGTGTAATCTCTTACATTTTGCAATGATTTAAACAATCAAGCAGTTGAGATTTCCTACAGTATACCATATTTATAGTAACAAGTTTATTTAAATTTATAGTAATTTATAGCCTAGTTTTCACAAACTACTTTTTAAAGAATCGTAGGCAGTACGGTATATATTCACTCTTTCAGAAAAGGTTCTTTGTTTGAATCTTTGGTCCCATGAAGAACCTTTAACATCATGGAAGCTTCCATTGCAAAAAGGGCTCTTCATAGTGGAGAAAGCTTCTTTAGATTATTAAAAAGATCTTCACACTGAAAATGGTTTAAGGTTTTCATAGTGATGCCATAGAAGAACCATTTTGGGTTCCATGAAGAACCTTTCTGTGAACAGTTCTGAAAAGAACCTTTTTTTTTTAGTGTGAAGAACATTTTAATGATCCAAAGAACCTTTTTCCTCTGTAAAGAACATTTTGTCCAATGAAAAGATTCCAGAGTGTTCTTTTAAGAACTGTTTACTGAAAGGTTCTTTGGGGAACCCAAAACGGTTCTTCCATGACATAATTCTGAAAACCTCCTTTTGGAACCTTTGTTTTTAAGAGTGTACTGTGCAGCATACAGTACTCTGGTATTCCATTCCAAACAGCCATACAAACACATTCTTCCAATCAATTGAACATCAAATTAAAACTGAAACATGACTTGAAACGCTTGTCAACAATCCATTCCCCACCATTTAATTTTCACCATATGAATGCTAATGCTAAGAAGGGGCCTTTTAGAGAGTGAGCGAGAACGAAAAAAAGATGAAACTAAATAAATTTGTGTCAGTTTAATGAAGCAGAGCTGTGCCACATTTATGAATAAGGCACAGCAGAAATTAATGAGGGACTTTGCTGCTGGGGGACTAATAAATCAAGATTCAATCGCCACACACACAAAGCCACTGCATTTGTCAGAACAGCGTTTGTCTGTCCTCATATCTTGCCGTATTGATTTTTCCTCCTCCCAATAGCTGCTTCTGATGGACCGTCGGGTTACAGGGCGAGTTGTTTTTAAGTTGGCTGAATGACATTAAACTTACAGCCGAGAGCTGCTCTCTTTCTCTCTGACACTTCAGTAATAGTACAAATACTACTGAAAAATTGTGCAAAAATTGTACCTTTAGGGGTACAAGAGCTTGTCACTGGGGCAGTACTCTTAAAGGGACAACTTTCTAACTTATCTACTTCTAAAAGGTACCTATAAGTATTGCGGAGGCTTTTTATTTTACATTCTTGGGCATGTTTTTTGGTCTGGTCCCAATGTTATTTCCTCTCTTAATGCATTTTTTTTGTCTTCAGTATGTCTTTCTACATATTTTTAGATTTTAGTTGGCATAATATTAAAAGACTGGCCCCTGTTACTGTATTTTTATTTATTTGTAATTAAATTTGCAATTAATTTGTAAAACTGTCAACCCTGTTTATGTCAGCTCTGTTACATTTCTGAAGGCATAATTATCTATTAAACATCTATTAAAATGCATTAAAGCATTACTTCACCCAAAAAAGTAAATTCTGTCATTGTGTAATTTCAAACCCACAGGATTTATATTCATCTTTAAAACAGAAATGAAGATATTTTTAAATGAAATCTGACTCGGTTCGGTCCCTAATTTAAAAGTCCGTTCACCTTCAATTTGGAAGCTTTAAAAAGTTAATAAAGAGATCATAAAAGAAATGCAATGAACTGAGTGGTTTAATCAAGTCTTATGACTGTGATTCAATTTAGCCTTTTATTCACATAAATCACTGATCAATGCACATACATAGAGCACATCAAATATGGTAAACAGAAGCTCAAACTTGCTAGCTTGATAAGAACCAGTGAGGTTAGTTCAGCTGAGCTTCTGTTCACCATATTTAATGCATACTGATCAATGTTTTTATATGAGTGTTCATTTTTATGATTTATTGACACTTCATAAAACATCACTATAGAGAAGTTTACTGATAACAATCTTAAGCCAGAAGATTGATGCCTGATTTACTTCCTTACTGCTTTCATAGAAGAATGAATCATTTTCTACAAGAAGTGTGTGTCACACTATACAAGGTTAAAAAAAGGTTTATAGTGATGAGCGTCAAACATGGCAGAGTACGTCTCATCTGCTCTCTGGGCTCACACAGAGACTCCTACACTGATGTGTGCATCTTGACGTAGGCAAATATGTTCCTATTTGATCACGATAACGGTAAATGATCGTTCTATATAAAACGCAAATAATAGGCTTCACAGTCAGTAAACAGATCTATTCCTTAACTTAATGAGGCACCTTCTTGGCTACATAAACATCTACTTTATAAGGCAGCATGCTAGCTCAAACAAAACCAATGGTGCTTATACTTGCTTAAGGTTAATTCCAATAAAGTTTGGTGTTAGCATGTTGCTAAGCTAATGATGTCAGCAGAGATAACATATAATACAAAGATAATTGTATTTGCAGTATAATTATATTTCTTGACTCATTTTTGTTTACCACACAATTTTGTGTGAAAAATCACAACGCGTTCTGGATTAGATAAATATAGTACATGTGGCAAAATGAGGTATTTTAGAAATCAGCATAATTTTGCAGCCTACAAACAGAACTTTTATTTTGCAGTGTGCAAAATCATGAATATATAGACAATGAGATGGCCAGATTCAGGCTGGATGTGGCTTGTACATATTTCTGTGCAGCAATTCAATGTTTTTCCACTGACAACAGAGTTGAAAGTCAAGGGGGAAGATTATGAATAATAAAATCTCTGTTTTCTGCATTTAAACAGTAATAGATTGCTTGCATACTTTGTTTATGAGTTGGGCATTAAGCTACTTGTTTATTCACACTGTGTACTGCGGGTCAGAGCTGGATGTGTTACATTAAAAGGGACCTGGAGAGCTGCCTGGGAATAAGTGTATTTGTACTGTCTTTAAATTATGTTGATCTACTAGCAACTTTGAAATATAAATTACACATTTTTTGCTGTTTTGGGTCACTGTGAACACTGCAGGGTGTTTAGCGTGAACTAAATGGACACAATGTCAAAAATGAAAAATCTCTTGTGTCTTTTCAAACCCATATTGTTTTCTTTCTTCCATGGCGCACAAAATTTGAGGTTAGCATCATTAATGGCAAAGGCCTTTGGTTTTCGCAATGCCATGTGACTGCAAATGTGATCCGAGAGCTTCAAAAACAACAAGCTTCAAAAACTAAATTTCACACATTCTACCTAAGATATACTTTTGTGTTTCACAGAAGAAAGAAGATCATGTTTGGAATAACGTGAGGGTGAGTAGTTGATAACGGAATTTGCATTTTTTGTGAAACAGATACTTCTAAATGCCATTAATTTGGTGGAAGTGGCACACATATTTTTTCAGGTTGTTGACTTAAGTAGCGTTTGAGATCTTCAGAGCTCTGTTCTGGAAAAGGAAGTGAAGAAGCTGTACTTACTCTGTTTGAAGCCCAAGTATGGTATCCTCTCAATGGGAGTTTTCCTGTCTTTCATATACTTATACAGCGCCACCAGGAAGGCCTGCTCATCTGTGCGGCACTCCTCACCCGTCTCCATTTTCAGGTTATCCTCAGGCGTCACTTTTTTACAACTGCTTCCGCTACTGGTGTTCCTGGGCTTGGACACTCCTGATTTTGAGTCCCCCTTCATCTAAAAACCACACAGCAAAGAAACATATTTAAGAATGTTGAAAAGCATGCTTGGTTTGTCATAGCACAGGTGAATTACTTCAGAACTGCATCTGAAAAATATCAAAAGATCAGTGGTTCTCCACAAGTGGTGTTTTATTTTTGATTGAATCAGTGGTTTTAAATGAACCTTTTTTTGTTTCATCACTGGAAGAAAAATAATTTTCTTAATCCGTATTATTGTCTTCTTCTCCAGTAACATTGTCAAAACAACCTTGAAACAGAATAATCATCACTGTATTGTTTTTGCTTGTTATAAGAACTAACACACCTCATTTTCGCCAGATTCATGCTTAAAAAATTGCCGCTGGGGTAAGAAAAATAATTAACACTAAATTCAATAAGGCTATTCAATTTTAATTTATCTTATTTTAATAGAGCTCTTTGGAAGTATGCTACTGTTTGGGGTCGGTAATATGTTTTTAATATTTTAAATGTCTCTTCTTCTCACCAAAGCTACATTTATTTGATCAAAAATACAGTAAAATTATGAAATATTATTACAAATTCAAATAACTGTTTTCTATCTGAATGTGTTTTAAAATAGAATTTATTCCTAAGATCACAATGCGGAATTTTCAGCAGTCTTCAGTGTCACATGATCTTTTTTTTGGCTGAAATATTTCTTATGATTATTAATGTGGAAATCAGTTGGGCTGTTTTATGTTTTTGTGGAAATTATAATCTATTTTTTTTCAGGATTCTTTAATGAATAAAAAATTCATGGTTGCTCAATTTAATGCACCCTTGTGCTCAATAGAAGTACCAATGTCCTTTACATTTTGTATTTTTTATTTATTTTACTAACCCTAAAGTTTTTGAACTGCCCTGAAAACAGCTCAAAAATACCAATCAAAGTTAAAAAAAAAATAAATAAATTAAAACCTGCAAACCACCAGCTAAGAACCGCTGGTTTACGTACTGATTGTTTTCAGTTCCGGAAAAAATATGTGGCATAAAAATAGATGCTGTGCATTTGCTCAATACCACTGCTAGCTCTCAAACACTTAAAATAGCTTGTTCTGACCCAGAAGTGAGTGTCTGAGAACTGTTCTGGAGTCAGTTTTACAGTTTCAGGCCCCACCATGCTGTCACATGCTGCAGTCATCGCTGGCCCACACACGTCTGTTTAGCCATCTGTTCCCGATAATCAAGAGCATTTATTTTCCAAAAGGAGTTATCAAGGCCAGTGGAATATGTGAACAAATACAAAAAAAGTCTAAGAAAGAAATGCTGAAGCATTAGGTTACATTGACATGAACTAAACAATCCCTGGAAGCAGTATAACATGCCTTTTGAAGTATATGTGTGTTTGTTCTCAATCATATGAGAGCAACTGCAGAACAAAAACACTTTGTTTTTAATTACAATTCATTTTTTATTATGGAGGCCAAATTATTGTGCTTGAAATAGAGTTCTTTTTGTTGCACACTAAAGATTTACACCGCAGTGGTGTTCCATAGAGGACCATGACTCTTTAAATTACAACTGAATTGTGAGGTAAAGATTCCCATCCCGAGTAAAGCAGCTGAAAGACCTTGAACCACATTAGATCACATCACAGTGAGGGCCGTTTGAGATCACAGCATGTTTTCAAGGTTTTCAACAAAGCTGAAGTGAATTAGCTGCTGTTTTGCCGGACAAATATTCACCCAGACGAGGAAGATCATAAAACACTGCCCTCATGCTGGCAGGAGAATGGACAGGAAATGACATGCAAGGGCAAAGGTTAATAAAATAACAAGAAGAAAAACAATTGAAGCCCATTAGTCAAACATGAGAAACTGAAGAAACAGTAACACTAAATGCCAAACAAGAGGAGGGCGGCTTCAGATTGATGGACTGAAACTGAGACTAAGCTACTCATAACTAACAACTAAAAAAAAAAAAATTATGCACTGAAAGACAAGCAGAAAATGAAGGATGACCATGTCGGTACTGGACAATAATGATGTTTTAAAATGGTCTGCATTGGATTATATTGGAAGCTGATAACATGGAGGCTTATTTAATTAATTCATTCATTTAAAATGTAACCAGTATACTGTTATTTTATATCTGTTTTTAAACAAAATAATCTATTCTTTTTACGTTTATTATTATTTTATTATTTCATTTTTGTTCTAAATTATCCAGCTTCTATAGCAGTATATTAGTTTATTTTATTAATTAATTTATAATTTTTTATTAAACATTTTTATTAATTAACTTTATAAATGTATTATTAATTAAAATATTTATAATTCATGAAAAAATAAAAAACAAAAAATTAAGGATTTCAATCAGTCTTCTTTTATAGCAGTTTTAAAAAGAGATAAACTATTTTTTTTTATCTTTATTATTATTTTACGATGTCATTTTTGTGCTAAATTATCCAGTTTCTATAGCAGTATATATTTTATAATACATAATAATTTTATAATATGTATTTTATAAATTAATTTTACTTTTTTATTTAGTATTATATATATCAACTTATTATAAATTAAAATATTTAATTACTGTATAATACACGAAAACTCATGTAAAATACACTTATTATAAATTAAAATTTTATTTACTGCAGAATTCATGTAAAACTCATTCATGTGAAAATTCATGTGCTTTCACAGTTCTTTATATATGTATTTATACTACGGGGCCGTTGAATGCTTGAATCTGTTTGGCTGACGCAGGGGCACCGTAAGGGGGGGAGGGAGTTTAGGACAATTGTAAGGGCCTGACGATGGAGGGGGGAATGCGATCGTGTTCTTTACGGCGGCGGACAGCGATCGCAATTTCTACAGAGGGGGTCAGAACCCCTCGTCCCCCCTCCCTTACAGATGCACACATGTAAACGTAATACACGTGATAACGTTGTTAGCGCTACTCTGATGATTTTATCAGTAAAATTGTTTGGCAACTTAAAAGCTACATGACATTTCTCACAAGTGAGGTGATGGTGCTGTATGTGAAGAAAATGATCTTAAATGTTTCTACTGATTTCTATGTTGTTTTCAACACAAACATTCCTGGAAACGGCAGTGCATGATAGTCAGACAGTCTTCTCTTATTTTACTTCTTCTGCAAACCCTTACGAAAAAGAAGTTTATTCAAGTGTGCTATTAGTATACTTCTTTTAAACTAAAAATAGGAAAGTCTACTTTCAGTCTACTTTTTATGTACTTCTCAGAAATATACTTAAAATGACATTTAAGTATACTTGACATACTTAGAAAAAGTCTAAATATATTTAAGCTATACTTGTGCTCAGAGAATCCATGTTTTCATTGTTATATGGTAGGGGGCGCTATT
>JAUZSZ010085084.1:0-12159 GCA_034780575.1 Labeobarbus marequensis
TGTCAACTACTGTAGTTTTTAAAACAGAGGTATTGACTGCTTCATACCTTTGGTTTCTTCTGCCGTTTTCTTCTCATTTGGAACAGATTTTCCTGGAGGTGAAGAAAAATAGTGCTTGTCATATTTGAAATGCTTTCACATTTACACAATAATATGTGAATTTGACACCTTCACAATTACACTTCAAGTATCCATGCCAAGTCTTTTAATCAAGTTTAAAATCAGAGTTATTTCTATGCTCAGTCATGTGATTACATAGTCATGGAGCAGAACATGAAAGGTGCACTTCCTGTTATAAAAATAGAGAACTTCTGACATGACTTCATTTGAAGTTATATAACTTGACAGATCCAATTTTCCTGTGCCAACTGAAGTCTAGCGAGATTTTATTTTATTTATTTATTTATTTATTTATTTATTTTTTGCTCGAACCACCTTACAATCATCCATGCAGTAAGTTGTTTGTATTTTTACAAAAACAAAGAAAACATGTACCAGTGTTCACGACACAAAGCATCAATTGGGAAATTGATATAAAAACAATTCCTCAATATTTTGCCTCGCTTGTCTATTTTGTGCTTTGAGTTGTCAAGAATAAAATTCGGGAAACTTTAGATCCAGTTTTAGGCTTGTTAGCGATGGAAATCAAATATGTTTTCTCTCTTTTGTGGGGGGATATTCAAAGATACAGAGATGTCTATCAGGATTTTTATAATGCACTGTTAAAATAATCATTAAAACTTACCCACAACTTGTTTGGCTTTTGGTGTTGATGTGGCCTTTTTCTTGACTAATGATCAAACATATTAGATTGATGCTACAGTATACATTATAACACAGTGTACAGTATATATTTTACAGAGCACTATTTTGTCACTTTTTTAGTCACTTGCAGTATTTGATGTGTTAGCCTTTTGAAGATGTCAATGAACTAAAGAAGTTAAAAGCACGTACATATTGTAATACTGTCAAGAAGTCGATAAGTATTGCATAATTATACACAGTCCATTAGCAGTCTAAATGCAATGACCTTTGGCTCAAGATGGACAAAATCATTATTGTAGTTGTTGTTTGAAGGATTACTGATTGAAAAATCCAGTAGGACAAACTGTCTTCAACACATTCGTGCTTATTATTACTAATTTTACAAATTTTAAGTTTACCCACTGAAACCTTTTTATAAAAACAGGAAATTCAAAATATTCAAAGAATATATTTTAAACAATTTTGGATATTTTTATTTTAGATTTTAATTTTTTATTTTATTTATTATTTTTTTTTAATTGTTAAATTCAGATGAGTTTAATATTCAGTAGGGGGTTGTTCAAACCCCTAACCCTTACATTTTAGCAATAGTAAAACTTTCATTGCAAACAGTACTTTACAATAAAATTACCTACCCTCTGCTTTGGGCTTCACTTCCTTTATAGCTTTCTCTTCTTCAAATGCAGTGACCACCACCACCACCAAAAAAAGAGTATTGAGTTATTTGATGAACTATGTGCTAATCAAATACATTTCAAGTAATATTTATCAATATCCATATTTTGTATCTTTAAGAAACAGTGTTTTCATAAGATTTCATTTGATGTTTTGATGCAAATAAAAAAAAAATGGCATGTGTAGAAACGTGTACAACAACAAATCATTTTCAATTCACACAATTCTAGAAGTTGTTGTAAGCAATTGATCCAAAAGTACAGTAAAGGAGCAATGTGGAATTCAACTAAAGGTATAGTATAGTAGAAACCATTACATCTACTCTCAGCAAAACTCTGACCAATACTTTAAAAAAACAGCATGGCAGAACATTTTATGACATTGCCACGGGGTGGCTAACAGGCACTTGCCTATAGAAGCAAGACAAATATCATCCAGTGTGAAATATTTATAGCTGTTACCAATTTCTAAACACCAAGTTTAGGATACAGTTGAACCTCTTTCTGTGAGTATTAAAGGAACTAATAGAAGAGAATAATACAAGGATTAAGACTTCTTTCTTCTTTTTATAACTTTAAGCTTTTTGAGTATGAAAAGTTCTACATATAAGCTATAAATATATGTGTACTGTATGTATAAACTGTGTTGTTACCTTTATGTAAGGTTGTTGTTACTTTTGCCTTCTTTGTTACTTCTGGCTCTAGTGAGAAAAAGATAAGACTCATGATTCCTGGATGTCAAAAAACCAGATTGATGGTACTTGTTTTAAGGAATCAAAATAAAAGGAAATGAAAAACAACTATCTCATCAGTTCTTGACAATTCTATTTATTCTCTGATTATTTTAATGAAGCATCTGTATCACTTTATTTCACAGGTAAACACATGAGAATTTATGATGGAATAAAAAAATTGATGGATAAATGCATGAAATATAATATTACATTATGTGTATATAATATATTAAAAATAATATGCCACAATAAAATGTACCTTTCTTAGTAGAGGTAGGTCTTGCCTTTTCTTTAGCGATCACTCGCTCTGTAAAAGAGGAAATAATAAGCTACTTCTCATTAATATAAAACTACTGCAAAGTCAGTTCCTGAACCAATTACCTGTCCTTTTAGACCTCTCTTTCACAGCGATCGGCCCTAAATCATAAAAAAAAAAAAAGATTTATTTAGTAAGAAAATAGATCTAAAATTTAAATTTAGCCATCATTTTTCTATTATCCTTACCTTTCTTTGCCACTGAAGGTTTTACTTTGGTTTTAGTAACTGTGGGCTCTTACACGCCGTACAAATGTACAAAATGAAATATAAATGCACAAAAATCCACACATACAAAATATATAACATTGTTGTTATAATAATGACAAACACTGAGTAAAGCATCTTCTTCAACATGATTAATGGTACTATATGCTCACATACTGCCTTTTAATTTTAAATCGGATCTCACCCTTCTTTGCAGGAGCTGCTTTGGCTTTTTCTTTTGGTGCAGCTGGTTCTGAAATTGGAGGTCAAGGGTTATTACTTGCTTCAGGTCTGTTAACATAACTAGAAAAATATAATACATTCATACTACTGGCACGAACTCGAGACAAATTACTACTATACCTTTCTCTTTAGTGGCTTGTTTTGGCTTTGCCTTAGCAGCTTCTGGTTCTTAAGCAAAGGAAACACATTCTATTTCTTTTAAAAAATGGTAAATTGCTGTCATATAGAAATAAATCTCAAATATATTTTGCAATAAACACCTTTTAGTACAGTGGGAGCTTGATGAGTTGTTAAAATGGGAACTTCTGATTCTGAAAAACACGATGAAAACTGTGGTGTTAAAAACTCTTGTGATGTATTAATTCTTAATAAGATATTTCTTATTTTTTTGCGTTGATAGCCACGTAATTTAATTAGTAATAACAGATGTCAATGATCTGCATTAAAATAGTTTTGAATACCTGGAACAGCCAATGGTGGTAATGGGCTACTTGTAACTATATGATGCACTGTAAGATAAAAGATTAAAATACATTTCAGGGCATTAAAGAACATTTGAAGTATGTTTAAAGGTGTTTTATGTAAATTACATTGAGTAACAGTAATTGTAGATGGCTGCATTACTCACCATACCAGCCAGGTGGCGCTGGGCAGTACACAGGTGTTGGTCGGCACATAGGAACTGTTTCACCAGGTTGTGAAAAGAAAGATTCAGAGTTACAACAGACTGACTGTAGATTGCGTGTTATTGCTGCTGTCTTTCTGCATTACGTGAATGTAACGCAATGTAATATTAAAAAGTCACAAGGCTATGAGTTGCACTCACGATCCTGTATCGGAGCCGGAGCAGCTGACACTTCTATGTCCTCTGAGGCTCGAGATTCTGTTATTAGGAGAAGGGAAAGCACTGCTGTCATATAGATAGATCAAATGGAATTTCAAATTTGCCATCAACAGTTGAGCCAAAAATGAAAAATCTGTCATCATTTACTCATTGATCAAAACCTGTATGATTTCTTTCTTCTGTAGAACACTAAAGAAGATGTTAAGCAGGATGTTCACGCTGTTCTTTTTCCTAGGCCTGTAATAAAAATACATTTTATCCAGGGCCTGTCAGGCTCCAGAAATGACATGAAGGCATTATAACAGCATATGATTTGTGCACAGTATCTGAAATCATATTTTGTCATAGTTGTCTGGCACTCAAAATCGATCTCTCCATGGTACTTTGAATTTGTGTGATTTGAATATGTGCATATTTAAATTTACAGATTTGGAATCTATGGACTTGGATCTTTGGATTTGGAATATCGCTCACAGCTTTTATGGACCACTTTTATGGTGCTTTTTTTTGTCATTTTTAGAGCCTGACAGTCCCTCGTTGCCATTCATGTACATTATGTGGAAAAGAGTGTGTGCACATTTAACAAAGTATCTTCTTTTTTGTTCTTTTGAAGAGAGTCACAGTTAGTAACAACATGAGGGTGAATACATGATGACAGAACATTTATTTATGGATGAACTATCCCTTTAAAGAAGTAGAGTAAGATCAGATCATGTGGATTTACTTCTCGTTTTGGGTATGTTGACAGCCGCTGCCTTTGCTTTTGGAGCTGTGAAGCAGAGAGCAAATTTGATTCTGCAGTATTCATCGCTACGATTATAAAAATCATTTGAAACAAGTCTTTCAGGGTATGATGATATAAAAAGGCATATATGAAGGATATAATTTTTTTACCTTTCTTTGCTTTCTCTAGTCTTGTTCTTATTGGAGCCTCTTTTTCTGATGAGCAAGTGTTAGTGAGGAGGCAAAATAAAAAAAGACTTAACTACAATATTCTTCCACAAATATAATCCACAAATTCTATATTTAATATTCTGATCTGAGTAAAAAACAATAACTCTGATGTAAAGAGGGCTACTGCACCTTTTCTTTGTTTAAGCAGGGGTTCCCTTCTCTTAGTCTCCGCTTCTGGAGAAGGAAAACATATTAAACAATATAAAATTAGCTTCCAGATCAAAACATGTATGATTATCTGCAAATATGCTCAGCTGAAAATGAATTTTCAAACTTTGCCTCTTTACACTGTCTGCTGGCATAATGAGAACATTGTGTCAAAATGCACCATAAAGGACATTTAATTGGAAATATATATTATACATTTTTATTAACTGTGGAAATAAACAAATTGAATTTGGGTTTAGAAATAAATTAATTTCCCAAAGTGAAACATTGGCATGAAAAGTCCTATAATGCTGTTGGCTCACAATGATCTGTTTTTTTTTTTTTTGTTTGTTTTTTTTAAAATATTGCATTATTAATTATAGTTATTTATCCATCCTTTAAAGCCCTTAAATAAGCTTTATCAATAGATTAGTCTACTACGTCTAATTTTGCACAGGCTTGTTGGGCTGTACTGCTAAAGCAAGCAGTTTGCTGTAGAAATCGGCAGTTGCCTTGAGCTAAACCAGCTTTAATCAAACAAAACAATGCATCACATACTCCTGTGCTCAAGGGTGACTCTTTTAGCTGTGAAATGAAAAACATGAACAAAGACATGAATCAGACCAAAATGCTTTGTTTAGAGAGAGTTGAAAACTGTCTGCAGCAACAGGTCATTGCACTGATGATCAAAAAAAAAAGTCTTTGCCAGATCTATCAGTAGTCATGATGTTGCAGTATATTAGACTGCTCTACAAATTAGCACATTAGAGCAGAAATACTCCTAATGTACTAAAGTATTCCTAAGAGTTGGGCTTTCGTTAAAAAGATAGAAAAAAATAGAAAAAATACTAGGTAGATTAACAGTCGTGCACTAGGGGGCACTATTGTGTTTGTCAAAGCTATTGGAAGTGAGAGAAAAAAATGCAGCTATTTTACAGATATAAGATCCTCAGTGATGTCCTCTAAAACAGATAACTGTATTATTATAGGCCATAGATGAGATCATATACTTTTCATTCATTTGAAAAGCTTTTAAAATACAGACTAAAAGACTATATTGTATCTAAAATAGGCTACAAGTTATTTTTATTAACTTATGTTCATAGAACTGTCATGTAAAAATCTGTGGTGTCATGCCTACAGTTAAATAATGTCTAAATATGCTATTTTACTTAAACTATTTAAATCTACTGTTTTATCTTTTTTAAATAATACTATATTTGCATGCCCAAGCATAATCCATGATACTCAAAGAAAACATACTTAAAGTATTTTTAAAAGTATATATTATTAGCTTCTTGTAATTAAACAATAAATAAATAAATATTATTATTATTAGCTGCAATAAAAGTCTTTTATTGAATAAACACACCTCTTTTCTTTACTTTATCAGGTTCAGCTGGAAGAAAAAAGGAGAAAAAAAGGACAATGAGTGACTATTAATGTAGCACTTTAATTTGTTATTCCACTAGATGGCGACTATGAGTGCACACATTTGTCTGCATAAGATTAGAAATCTCTATACAAAAATTCAAACCACTATACATGGCTTTGCTGAGCTCATTAATGGCCAGTGTTTTGTCTAGCAATTACAGACATGGTTAGGGAGAGAAACAAAATTGAATCTTGAAACACAGCTTGTTATGCTTGATATTCTTGGTATGCTGTTCAGTAAGCACAACCAAATTAAATTGTACAATTTATTTAGTAAAAAGCAGAATGATATGAATTTATAGTAAGGAGCAAGGGTCAGTAAGAGAGCAAATATATCTATGAATATAACTTCTGTATCTGCTGACACAGAAATTACCCATGTGGTCCATTATTCATGCTGTATGCACAATTTACAATCATTTCTCTCTCTCTCTCTCTCTCTGTGTGTGTGTGTGCATGCATATACTGTCTTCATAAATTTATAGTACGCACCTCTTCAGTCACTTCTATATCATTGATGCAAATCTGTTTTTAGGTACACATCACTCACCAATGCATTATTATATTTTTAGCATGCAGTTTATTGCATGTGCAAAATACAAAATACCTCTTAGTCGTGTTTGCATGAAAAGCTCACAATATTTGTTAGAATAGAACAGACAAAGATACTGGCATGTCTCTGACTAGATCTATGATTTATCCATAAAACATGGCCAGTGTGATTTCCAATAGAATTGCTCTGTTATGCAGAAAACTGAAAATATGCCCAGGCACTTTTATTATATTTTAAAACAACATGCATGATATTGACCTTGCAAGTCAATACCAAATACCTTTTTCTTCCTTTGGTTTAGTGTCTTGGGCTTTTTGAGGCTCTTTGTGTATTACTGAATGCATACAAGGACAGGTAGAGGGTTCTTTTTGTTTGTCTGGATACAAACAAATGCAAAGTAGTGATTTTCATGATAGACTACAATGATTCATTTCATTTTTTGCCCATTTTAGCCATCTCATATGAAACATCGGTTCTGACGTTATGTGTGTTTTGCTGGCACACTCAGACTTGTCAACACAACAATCAAATCAATTGCAAAAAAATCTATTACGATGTACATGAACAAAAAATGATGAAAGTGTTCAAAAAGACACAGACTAATGAGAGATGTATTAGATTAGCCTTGTTTAAATCAACACAGGATGATAAAGATCGCATTGGCAGCCAAACACGGAGATAAATGTTTTCTACAGCTCAATATATTGATGTCATTATCTTTAATACCCATAATGTGCTTATGACTTCAGAGGCCAATGCCAGATTTTACGTCCATAAATCAAAATGTTATTACCAAAATTAATTTTTAAAGTGGTGGTAGTAAATCACAGGATACAAATATGACACTTTCATTATAAGTTTGGATAGCATAAATTTGTCAGAATTAATGTGACAATTTTTGATTAAATGCCACCCCATCAATAAAGAGATTGGATTATTATTGTAATAAGAAGGAAGGCAGCTAAAAAAAAAAACAGGTTGAGAACCTCGCCAACAAACAGAGATTAACAATAATGACATATCTGAGGATACTGACTGAGAAGCAGGGAAATGTTTTTAGCGGCTGCAAGAATTCCAAGAAGTCTCTTTGAATAATAATTATATTGAAATTCAAAAAGCCAGTTTTGATTGTGTTGCTTACATGCTCGCGGGGAATTACAGGGAGGTGTCATTCAAAATGCCTTTAACCTAAAATGCTAATGCCATTTTTGATATCAGTCAACCCTGCAGCCGAGTACATGACCTGTGTTATTAAAACAGCATGCTTTCTTTCTTCCTTCCTCTGTTTTCTCACTGACCTTTGGTGCAGAAGTTTATTAGCTAATAAAACGCATTTAGTCTTTTCTGATTAAGATCAGCAGGGCCATTGAAAGCTGTAAGATAGGATATTATCACTATGACTTTGATTTGCCATTGAAACTTCATATATTGAATTTGTGCAGATTTCTGTTTGAAATGACATCAGGTTAAATTCACTAAACAGTTGTGCCACTTCTGCGCAGTAAACCACAATCACAATCCATTGTAACTAGACGCTATCTGCACTGGTATAGCGCTGCTCAATGTGTATTTAAAGTCACTGTCACTAATTTCTGAAGGAAATTAATAAAATAAAATTAAATTAAATTAAATTAAATAAGCAACATTATACACACTACAATTGTGTACAGACACTCTTTTCTTTTTAAAAATACAATAAAAAAAATTAAATAAAAGAAAAACTTAAATATAAAATAAAATGGTTCTCTATTTAGAGATAATAGCAGCACTTACACTATAATTGTGTATGGTTCTTTTTTAAATTAAATTAAATTAAATTTTCTCTATTTGGGGACAATAGTAGGTAGCACTTACACTGTAATTGTGTACTGATCTTTTAAATAAAAAAAATAATAAAAAATAAAATAAAATAAAATAAAATAAATTTTCTCTACTTGGGGACAATAGAAGCACTTACACTGTAATTGTGTACAGACCTTTTAAATAAAAAAAATTACATAAAATAATAAAACAAAATTTAATTTAATTTATTTTTTTCTATTTGGGGACAATAGTAGCACTTACACTGTAATTATGTACTGACCTTTTAAATAAAATAAAATAAAATAACATTTTCTCTATTTGGGGACAAAAGTAGCACTTGCACTGTAATTGTGTACTGACGTTTTAAATAAAATAAAATAAAATAAAATAAAAAGTTTTTCTATCTGGAGACAATAGCAGCACTGTAATTATACTGACCTTCTTTTTCAGCCTCTGCCACAGGTTTCTCTGCTTCTTTTTCTTTCACTTCCTCAGCTGCCGGTGTTTTAAGAAATAAAGCAAACAAAACAAAAAGGTGAGTGTTACAGCCCAGAAAGAAAATAGAAAGACAAAAGACACAGACATGTACTTGCTTACACACACAGAGAGACACATCCACACAATGCCAACTTTGATGTTCAGATCTTTTTTGTACTCTGTTTGTACTTTCTGTGCAGACTGTTCAACCCCATGGGTCAAAATGGATCTCTTCAAGTCCCACATTTTTGCTCTCTCTCCCCTAACAATAGGCTTCTTTCTCTCAGCAGGGATTTATTCTGTTGTGTGAAACATATCTAATGATGTTCTTGATAGAGGAATGACAGAGTATCTGCTGCTTGCCTGCAGGCAGGGCCGAGATTCTCATTTTTCTGGCCTGCTCTCTGCAGTAAATGGAATGGGGTGATGTTATTGCTGTAATTTTCTGCGGAGCACAACATTTTAAAAAACTAAAGTACAAAGTAGTAAAGTCAAAAACAAGTCAAATCTATTTGAGTTAACCTTGTCAATGAAACAGATCAGCAGGACAAAACCCTGTGAACCATATTTTTGAACATGAAACAGGTGGAAAAAGACTCCCAAATATTTCTTGATGATGGGGCCAGAGCAAGCATTATGGATTATACACTTTTACTACACTTTAATAAAATTAAAGAAATAAAATAAAAATATATACTAAAATTAAAAAAATAAAATAAAATAAAATGGAAAAAGACTACCAAATAATGATTATGATTATGTAGAGGCCAAAGCAAGGATACACAATGCAATGTAGTTATCATTGTATTTATTTATGGAATAATACTGAAATATCCACTTTTTATCCACTGAAACAAATAAAATAAAATAAAATAAAATAAAATAGAATAAAATAAAATAAAATAAAATAAAATGCAGACTTTATGCCAACACCTATGTAGTGATCAGGGATGTTGCTGTGGAAATTGAATGAAGGCATGGTTAAAAATAAACTGATTTCATTTCACTTCATAAAGGCAACAGTCAATTCGAGATATGCATGAGGCATATTAAATTCAGTAAATGCCCACAAACTTTACATACATTTTTAATTTGTTCATTGCACAAACAGAAGGAGATTGAATGCAAATCAATGTTGGTGAAATCACTATAGGTGAAAAACAGAACAAATTTAACTAGAAAAGTAAAGTTTGAATGTTCCCTTGTCAAAAACTTTATCAGCTAAAACTTAGTAAAGGTGCTCTTGAATCGACAGTATAATGGCTTTTCTCCTTTACCAAATGTATTTGAACCTTTCTGTATGAGTATCAGTTCTCTATGTAGTGCCTGTGGCACCGTGTGCAGCCACAATATCACTGTGTTCCACTGTTGTCTCTGCAGGCACAAGCACACCTCATTCTGCTGTTCCCAGACAGAAGCAGCAGCAGCACTGCAGTCAGACTTCTGAACTCATCTGAGCTCTGAGTCTGTGATACTGCTGTGTCATACACTGTCTCAGAGCAGGATTAGATTTACATCTTGCAATAGACACATGGCTTTATCCCCAATCTCCTCTCCAGATTTTAATCTGATACCCAGTAGGATCCTTTGCCCTCAGGAGGAATTCAGTAAAAATCTAGTTCAACACCATATCGATAAATCAAATAACAAGAATAATTGGAAAGGGAGGAATACATCTCACTGGAGGAAATCATATTATAGAGATCCTTGTGCTTTTTGTGCTTTTATTTAATGTTCATTTTAACATGGCTGAGGTTATACCTTTTTTGCATTTTTTTTTCATATATATATATATATATATATATATGAAATTTTTTTTAAATACATTTTAATAAATACATAGTCAGTGAATTTCATTTACATTTAGCAGACACTTTTATCCAAAGCAACTTACACTGCATTCAAGTTACAGTTTATCAGCCCTTGCTTTCCCTGGGAATCGAACCCATGATCTTGGCATTGCTAGCGCCATGCGCTACTATTTGAGCTACAGGAAATTTCAATAACTGTTTAGATTATTGAGGGAAATCCAAAAAAATATTTTAGTGCAATTGTACATAGGCCATAATATACATACTATACATATAATAAATAATAATAATAATATAATAAAAATAAATAAATCATATAAATATTAAAATAATTATTTTAATCAAATCTTTACAAATCTATATTTTAAGTAAATAATGCAAAATATTTATTAAATTAAAAACATTAAATATTAATTTTAAAAAAACTGTTCAAAACTGTAAAAAAAAAAAAATACAAAATACAAAATTTCATTGCATTTTTTAAACATTTGGATATTGGCCTATATATTAATTAAAATTACCGATAAAATAATTATTTTAAATAGATAATTGAAAAATGTATTTTTACTGAATAATGAAAAATAATTATTAAATAAATAAACAAACAAACAAACAATAATAATATATACAAATTCTTAAAATTCATAAAGTTCAATAAATGGTCACTTTAACATGACAGGTTCTTAGGGGGTCAAAGGTTTAATTAATGATGGCAGACCCCTCATTGGGAGTATGTTTTTTGTGAGTTCAGCTGCACAATTTCTCTCTCTCTTGAGTGTTACACACTCTCTGAAAAAGAAAAAAAAAGCTAGTACAAAATCTGTACTGTGGTGGTACCTTTTCAAAAGGTACACCTTTGTACCCAAAAGGTAAATATTAATATCTAAAGTGTACCTAAATGGTACAACAACAACATCAACAACAAAAAAACACCTAAAGTGTACCTAAATGGTGACAGCTTTTGTACCTTTTTTTCTGAGAGTGCAGCAGAGACCAGTGCAGAACACCAAGCAACTAAACTCACACCAACATCATCCTAATGCTGTGGAGTAGATGGAAAAATGAGCCATAAGGAAGTCTTTGGAGATCAAAGTTTGAGGCCTAAGGGTCTGCTCAACCCTCACATCCACATCCACAGCCACACACGCACACACACACACACACACAAACACACACATACGGACAGAGAACACGGAAC
>JAUZSZ010085148.1:0-12158 GCA_034780575.1 Labeobarbus marequensis
GGGAGAGAAGAGTCCATATTTAGAATAGGCCACACATAATAGGATTCACAGATCTTCTGTTTGTGCCAAATATGGTATTATAACAATGTAAAATAATCGATCAACCTATTTTTTTTTTTTATCTAAAAGTGTTAGGGTTCGCACTGCGAGCCCTTTTTACTTTGTTCGCCGCGGTCAGTTATTTTACCCCGATCCCTTACTGTTGTGTTTTCGTTTTCTCCCTACGTCTTTAATGACGTTTTGTTTTGGTTCTCCGCGGCGAACGATTGGCTTGTTTCTTTAATTTGCGCACCTGTTCTTTATTTTCAATTAATTACGTTATTCCCTGTTTTGTCTGCGTTACGTTTTGCTTGTTCCCCTTGTCTGTGCGCGCAGTGTTTATTTTGTTTTGTTTTTATAGTCCGCTTAGGACTCCCCCGCTCGTGTTCCCCTGCAGCTGATGGCGCCCGGGACACGAGGCTGGAAGGGGCTGATCCCTGGACCCGCGACAGAAAGGGTCGCATTTGGGTCCGCGGCCGGAGGGGTCGCCTCCGTACTCCTGCCGCTAGAAGCCGCTTTAAGGACGTAATCGGCGCCGACCCCAGTATCCGGCCGTAACGGGCAGTCCCTCGGACCTTCGGCCATCACGGCCGTCTTTAGGTCCATGGCTGTAAAGCCGCCCTTTATTTTTCCCCCTTTTTGTCCTTTTACTTTCTTTCTGTTCAGGCGTTTTTTAGTTCCCTTTTTAGTTTCGTTTTTATGGGTTCGTCTGCGGTCCCCCGGCTCCTACAGGCGCTGTTGTTGGCCCTCGGCACCAAACCGTTCTGGACCCTCTGGCGCGGAGCCGTTATGGTGGTACCGCGACCCCCACGCTCGCCATGGGACCCTCATTGCTCCAGCCCGTCCGTGAACCCCTGGGACCCTGTCGCCCTGGCCCTCCAAGCAACGGACCCCAGCGGATTATCAGCGCCCAGGCTGTTTGTGGACCCCTGGACAGCGATGGAGTGGGTCCCTGGCCCCCACCACGGGACTCTGGACTTCGGGCTCAAAGCCGTCACCGGACTCGTGTTGGGACTAAGTTTTCACCTATAGTTTATATGCCTGCTATGTGTGTTTTATGTTAAAATAAATGTTCCTTGGTTTTTCCCGTATTTGTGGTCTGTCTGTGGATACTGCGTTTTGGGCTCCGGTAAAAACACCAGATAGGGATCCTGGGGATTTAGCGAGACTAGGAATGGTCTCGCGAGATCTCCCGGGGACCCTATCGTAACACTTAGAGCCTTTTTTGTGCAAGTTCATTGTGTTTTTGTGGATGGCTTTCCCTACTTTTCTGTACAAAATGGTGTTTGTAATTGTATGTACATGTCCTATTGTAGGTAATTCTTTATTTCCTACTTATATGCTACTGTAAATAAACTGATTCACATTCATCTGCTATTGAACTGGTTCAACTGGTTGATCTCCTGTGTCGGTTCTAATATATCAATCGATGTATTTTTGGCTTTCGTCAAACAAAGGGAGCAGTTCCATCATACCATCCTCTTAAGTGTAACAGTTTTAACCTACACAAGTTACTAATGCGACATTACTCTATTTTCTATCATTATTTATACATTTCTATTTATTTAGGGAAGATTTGCAGATGGTATCGTTCCATTGGACTTTTGAGCAGCATCTCTGTCACATTTGCATATATAGTAATATAAAAAACAGAGCATAGCAATGGAACATGGTCAATTGGAATGTTCGGGCATTGTGACCTCACTTGGAAGATTCAGTAACTCAGTGTTCCAAAATCATCTCTTTTAGAAGGAAAGTGTTCCGTTCAGCTTCAGTGTTTGTGTTGTTTCTCTCTCGACTAGTTAATGATCTGAGTCATGGAGTATGTTTTGAATACATTTTGGCCCTGTAACTGGGCCGGTCCTCAGAGGACCTCTCATCCTCCCTGTATGGATGAGGAGAACAGGATCATTATTAAAGGTTTCCTGTTTAAGAGGGCCAGCAATGCCTTAAAAACCTGGCAGAGGTTAGTAAAAAAAAGCAAGAACATAAGAAATTAGGCTGCTTAATCTCTCAATAATCATAAATTACAATTCTTTCAGTAACATGCTGTTGTTTTCCGTTTATTACTCTGCAGACGCTGGTTCATGATTCAGAACACCCAGCTCGTGTACTTGAGGAGGTTCACGGTTAGCTACGCTCAATAAATGTGATCTTTATAAAATAGTAAAACCTTACCCCTAACGATGAGATTCTTTTAATCAGAACGAGCCCAGGGTCGTGATGGATCTGCGGCACTGTACTGTTAAAACCTTCAGCACCATCCGACGCCGCTATTGTTTTCAGGTGGTCTCACCTACAAAGTGAGTCCAGATTATTAATAATCAGGAGGAGAATCCCATTTTTATTATGAAAACCTTTGTCACTGCCAAATTTCCATTGTGTGTGTGTGTGTGTGTGTAGGAGTTACCTGTTGCAGGCTGACTCAGAGGGGACCAGACTGGCCTGGACCAGAGCTATAGAGAGCATTGCTCTGGTCAGTTCACCCAGGCCTGATGATACAGAGGTAACTGCATTTTAATTCTGTTTTTTTCCTTTAAACCAGTCTTCACGAGCATAAATAACACTAAGTTCTCAACAGAGCTACCAGGGAGAACCACCAGTGCCTGGATCTCCAGGTGGGTTTAATGTTAGATAAACAGTAACACAAATCCCTGAAATAATCCCTGAACTGTCTGTTCATTTGTTACACATCATCGATATCATTCACTGACCATGATTACACGATGTGTCATTTATGTAGATCTGAAAAGAACGAGAGAGACGTATTCAGTCCCCAGAGCTGAGCCTCCATGTAACGGTCTGTCCAAACAAGCTTTATAGAAACTTATTTAAATACAACATGTAGAAATCCTGATCAATTGGTGAAACATCTGCACTTATATTGCTGTGTGTAAAAACAGATGACATGGGAAGGGAGACCACGGACACGTTCTTGGTCCGTGATGCCAGCGATCCACACAATGGTGTTGGAAAGAGCACAGACACCTATGTGGTCCACAGAGCCAGCTCTCCCTACCAAGGTCTGTCCACAGTTACACAAAGAGGCCTTATAAATAAACACAATGTTAAACATTTGTTCACTGACAGTAAATATATATCATATGTGTAATAACAGATCTGAAGGACATGACCCCAGGGACCCACTCGGTCCAAATAACCAGCTCCCCCTGTAATGGTCAGTCCAGACTCACAGCTTTCATACAGCAAATAGAACTAGATCCATTACAGAACTCTATCTCTAACATAAATAAGTGATGTTCATTGAGTAAATCCAGGTCATATTTGTAAATAAAACAAAGCTACTTTTTATTACAGAGTGTTTCTGGAGCAAGTACACTGTGGGAAAGGAGCTGGGGAGTGGAGGCTTCGGTTCGGTCAGCGCTGCGGTTCGAAAGGCCGATGGCAGACAGGTGAAGCTTTGTACAGTTTATTATCACTAATCACCACTATTTGGTATTTCAGGAGGAATCACTAGCATGACTTCCTGTTCAGTATCCATGTCTTTCAATGAATCTAGTGATGGATACAGTGGCTCATTCTGTTATGTATTTGTCAATAGGTTGCAGTTAAATACGTGCTTAAGTATTCTGGCATGAAATTCATCACCATTGTAAGTAATCATTCATCATTTATGAGGTTTTAGTTTTAGAGAATAATTTATAGTTCAGATATAATCTTATTCTCCATATCTGTTCTAATCTTAGGCTGGTGAGGAGAAGCCACTTCCAGCAGAGGTTGCTTTAACATACATGGTCTCCAGGTCACCTCGCTCCAATTACGTGATCGAGTTTCTTGAATGGTTTGATCACCCAAAGTACTACTTAATGGTCCTCGAGATGCCCAGCCCCTGCATGGACCTCAAATCCTACCTCAAAAAAGGGCCAATGACTGAAGATGTGGCCCAAATAATTATGGCTCAGGTGGTCGTGGCAGCATGTCACTGCAGCAACCGGGGTGTTTTCCATCGTGACATCAAGGCGGAGAACATCCTGGTCAATCCGGACAGTCTGGATATCAAACTGATCGATTTTGGCTGCGGTGACGTGCTCCGTTCCACCCCATACAAGGAATATGCAGGTAATTATATCAGAGGGATTAGTAGTTACAGGACCAGATTAAATAAATTAAACTGGAGAAGTATTTAAGTGTTAATGCTGTTCCTTCTCTCTTTTACTCAGGTACCTGGTTCAGCATGCCACCTGAGCTGCTGAGTAATAAAGAATATCACGGCTGTCCTGCTACGGTCTGGAGTCTGGGCATCCTCCATTATGAAGTACTTTGTAGGACTGTACCATTCAAAAACAAACAGCAGATCCTGAACGGAGACCTGAACTTTACACGCAACCTCTCTGCAGGTAAGAAAATACAGAAGTCATTAAACTGATAGAAAAGAAACAGTGCTTCAGATTGTAATAATATTTCTGTCTCTATTGATCACATCACTGCAAACACAGCCTGTCGCCATCTGATCTGCAAATGCCTTGATAAAAATCCTGAAAACCGACCGACCTACTATGAAATCCTGGACCACGAGTGGTTTGGGTTTCAGAAATAAGACCAGGTTAGCAAGAAGAGACTAATTACTACACAAGTATTGGGATCAACAACAAAGACTGATTATATAGAGTGTATGTAATGTTATTTACGTTTTATGTACATGTTTTCCATTCTGTAGGAAAGAACGTGCGGAGAGATGGGTGGGTGAGTACATGAGTGTTTTCTTTTAATTAGGACAGTCGTCGAATGCAATTAGATGATCCATGATCCATCGATGTGTTGATTTGGTGTGTCTGATGTCATGTCTCATAGAAAGATCTGCCTTCTGCCAAGAACCAAAGGTCCAGAAGAAGAAACCCATCTCGAAAAGAAATATCCTGGCAAATGGTGGAATCCATCAGTTTGCATCTATCATTACAGGGCCACTTGCTGCAAACCTGGCCTGAAACACAAGTGATCCACCACAATAATGATTCCTCCTTGATTATAGGGGATTTAATAGCTCCAATAAAATGGTCAATAAATATTCATTTCAAATTTCATAATGGTTAGAATATCTCTTTGGACGTTTGTTATTTTGCTTTCCCCACACTGGTCTACTTTTCATTGGTCCAGTGGTAGAGACTAAGACTAGCTTTGCTTTCTGTGGTGGGCCCATGTACCACAAGGTCCAGGCTTCAAAACCCACCTCTGCCACTGTTGGGTCCTTGAGCAAGGCTCTTAAACCAGAATTGCTTGGATTTGCCCTGGATAAGGGAGTCTGATAAATAACATAAATGTTTCATCCCCACAGTATCCCAGTGGTTAAAGAGTGTGATGTCGTTGTTTGGTTTGCGCAATAGCTGCTATTTCCTCAGCTGCAAGGATGTAAATATAATTTCAGTGATAGGGGGAGGGATAAACAGTAATATTTAAAAAAAAAAGAGAAATTACTGAGATGGATGCAAATGTGCTAAAAATAAAGTACTTTAATCGTAAAAATCAAATAATAAGACTAACCCTTAATCCACAATTGCTTGGATTATAAGACTTAATTGTAAATTGGTCTGGATAAGGACGCCTGACAAGTTACATATGTAAAAATTCCTCTTTAGACGTTGTGTTTATTAAACATCGAAAAATATGTTCACAATATCTGTACCAACAGTTTCATTCAGTAGCTTTCTGTGACCACCTCATGATGGTTCTTGTCACAGGTTACTGCTGAACAATGGGTGTGTAAGTGGTGGTGAGAAATACCAGATTGTCTAAGTGTGAGTGTGTGTGTGTGTGCAAAATTCTTTACATTTGTATAGAACAAATCTAATGTAAATGTAATGTAGGCCACGACGCCCTGGGATTGAACCTGTGAGACAGCGCTGCTACCCACCGAGCCCGGTTCATAATTTCTTTTCCCTGGTTCCATTTCACTCTGGCTCTGCATCCCCATTGTCTTTTCTTCAGCTCTAAATAATTGTTGTCTACACTAGCAATTTCATTTAACACATTTATTAAAGTTACGTTAAGTAACGTAAATCTGAAATTTTGTAATTTACTCTTGACTGCTAAAACCATCAAACTGTGCATGAAGTGAGTTTTAGATTTAAAGTGCATCACAAGTCAGACCACTAGGAGTCAGCACTAGGCTTACAGTGTATGAACATAGAGAAAAAAAAGGTTCATTACACTATGTGCCTAGTTACCTTATTTCTGCTTTTAACCGCCACTACAGGGCTCTAGGCACTGGTTCGTTATTGCATGCTGCCACCACCTTTGATTTCCGGTCTGGTCCAGATGGGCCTGACGAACCCACACCCAAATACACACTATAGGTACGGATTAGAGTATTATGACAATCTTTATTACCCATCAATTCATTCAAATAGTTCCATTATTGGCTAAATAAGTATCAGAGATTCATAACTAAGCTAACCTCACTGCAATCACGTGTCACACTTAAAACTGCAAAACATCACGCTAAACATCAACTCAGCATTTATACACACACACAAAACTAATAGTTATAAGAAACCAGACTTCCCTCGCCGGGTGACCGTTAAAACCCCCCGTACAGTCCGTCGTCTTGCTCAAATCCGCACGCAAAATCCTTTATCCAAAAGTGCGCAGAAAGTCACACACAGTTCACACGGTTCCATACGGCATTAACAAATATACGAATTCATAAGTCTATACCAGCCAAAAAGTCCCTCAGAGCGCATGCGCTCCGTCTCACGCCCCAGCGAGTTGTCTATCTCCCAACCAAACACACCGCCAAGCTGCCCTCCCTGCTCCAGCTCTTCCCCCTTTAATATGAAACTCTACCACTGTTAAAAAATCATCCAGACCCCTCCTTCCACTGGCACACCTGATTCCCATCAACTTCTCCTTCAAGCTCCATGTTTATCACAATAATACCGTTTTTGACTCGATAGATGGCTTTGAATGAAGGGTTCAGAAAGTCTCGCTTGTACCACCGTAACTCGCAGTTCAACACCTAAGAATAGTTCATTATCAATAGTATTTCTTATTTGTTTTCTCGTATTCAACCGTAATATCGGTCTCCATATTTACAATGTACTAGAAATTGAAGAAGTAGGATCAGGGTGTGACCCTCTACGTTAGGGAGAAGGTGCCTGTGTGAGAGCATGCTCCTGTATGCCAGTACAATTTCACCACAAAAATAAAGAAAATAAGTTATTTTTATATATATGCAATTTATTTGAATATATATTTATCTAAACTTCTTGGGGGCTTAGCTATAGACACCCCTAGTCAAACCTAAACCTCCTATTTTAGCATTTCTAGTGAGGCCTCGGTTATAATAATAATAATAATAATAATAATAATAATAATAATAATAATAATGAAAAAATACAAGCCTTTGTTAGTTATTAAGCACAAAGAAATTAATAAAACTTTAAAAATATAGTAAAATATGTCAACTGTAAATAAAAATTAAAAACTAAAAAAACTAATACACTTACAATTATTTATACTGTATTAGAAATTGTCATTGAAGACAGACATTTTCCAAGCTTCTACTTCTACAGTGGTGTCGGTTCTTTCTTCTCGGTAGGTTCATTAGTAGAAACTAGTAGAGAAGAAACGGGTTTGAGTTGTGTCAAAATGAGGAGCTGAATTTACTGAATACTAAGTACAGTGTCCCTTTAGGGAACAAACCTGATTTCTATGTGAAATGTTTGTGATTTTATTTGTAATCATGTAGCAAAACACACCTTTATGGGCAAACCACAGAGCTGTAGATTGTTTCATTAGCAGCAGCCGTTAGAGACAGCTGAAATGTGGAACAGGTTCGAAATAACACAATTAGTTTCCATATCGGAAAAGACCCTGGTTAACGAAAGCTAGATAAGGAAATGCTAGTTAGGTAGTCTAAATATGTAGATATGAGATTGGGTGTCTTTGTGAATCTTTTTTATTCCGAGGTCATCCTATTAAGGGACTTTTTCCTTGCCACTGTTATCCTAGGCTTGCTCAGTGGGGATTGTGGACCTAGATTGTTTCAAAGCTGCTTAGATGCTGCTTAATATTCTGTTGTAAAAAGTGCTACATACAAATTGACTTGATTTGACTTAAAGGCTAAAAATGCAAGATGAGCTGTAAAATGAAGGCAAACCTGCTGCAAGGCTCTTTTTTCTCATTTCTTCACCTTGAATTGAACTGAGCTGTATGATGGCTCGCTCTCAGTCTGAAAAGAAAAGCACCCACTATTAGAGTTAACAAGAATAAAGCAAAACTTTTCAACACCAATCTTTAGACAAATATTAAACAATACTAACAGTGTTGTCATTGCTCTTCTCATTGTTCCTGACTGGATTCTGCACTTCTGAAAACCAGATGCAAGTTCCTTATTTTGGTCATTTTAAGAAAGTTTGACCAATAAGTAAAGATTGCAAAAATCAAGCTTACTGTGCCTCTTTCTTAACACAAAGATCCTACTAATGACGATGAGACACACCAGCATTAAAAGAACCATCATAGGCCAGAAAATCCAACTCGCACCTTGACTGTAGTGAGAACACACATGATTATACATTTTTATTTATTACTGACCATTGCGTTTCTTATTTCATATATATTATTGGTCAGATCCATACAAACAATAAGCAGGACATATTCTATCTTTTTTTGGCCTTGTGTTACAACGTCAATAGACAGTCTATCACACAGACAGTAGGAGTGACAAACACAACCTGTTATGCCACCAATATCCCCATAACCTACACTATATGGACAAATGTGCACTAATTGACAAAAAAATAACTCAACAAGAAGGAGTTGTTGGAATCACATGCACTTTTACATGTATGAATGTAATGATGTACAGTGCTTACAATATAACGATTAGAAGTTTATTGAGGAATAATAATTGATGGATACTCTAGAAAAAAGGTTCTTTATGGTATCCTTTGGCATATTTTCCCATAGATGTTACATTTGGACCTGCACACTTGTAGGATGCCAGAGCTGGTGTCCCAGCTGGTATCGATAAATCTGGCAACTGGCAGGCAAAGGGAGTCTTGCAATCTGGCAGTGTTGCAATCCTAGGAAACCCTTGCTGTGGGTGTGTGAGCATTATGAAAGGCAACACATTGGCTGCAGGATGTCCTGCACATATCGCTGGACTTTTTTTCCAGGCCATAGCAGATTTCTTGTTCACACCAGCACTGCAAAGGAAGGTGATGGTCCTGGAAATGGTCTGGGTAGAGACAAGTGTGGGTAGCGAAGATTCCACTTGTAATGTATCAAGCAATCCTCTCTACTGAATATTTTCTCACAGCACTGTATATATACAGCAATTTTAAGTATACAGTATATATATATATATTTTATAAGGTTTTATTTTTACGCACATGGTTTCTTCTGTCTTGAAATCTGCAGTAACAGATGCTGCTGTGGATTAGAACAAGAAACCAAACTTACATCCATTAAACGAAAAAGACGGTAAGCTTTTCACCTCAGTATTCTACAGTTTACCTGCTGTGTTCTGTGTGAGAGACCTACATTTAAAGAGGAAAATAAAGTAAAGATCATGCGGATTGATTATTAGCTGCTTAAAAAAAGTAAGTGGTGCTTCTTACGCCGGTCTCCTGCACTGCACCAGTACCCATGTGAACAGATCAAGCCAGGCTAATTAGCTATGTCCTAACATAACCTCACATGCTAATGTGTAGCATACTTTTGTCATGCTTGGCTGCTCTTAACTACTTAACTGGGTGTATAAGATGCAAATCATGAAATCATATTGTTAGCCATTAACTTGCTGACTACAGTCTGGAGCTTTTTAGTAGGCAACCTTGCTATTTAGCGCTATAGCTCTTAGCAGTGTGTTAGTAATGTGTACATAAAATTACACAATCAATATATATGTTTTTTTAAATGCTAAAAGGTAATGCAGTAAATCATTCTGTTAGAAGGTTTGATTCAAAATGTTGGATATTACTATGATTTGGGAATAGGGCCCTATAGCATACAGAGCACATTCAAACTTTTAGTTCTGGGTTCATCCAAAGGAACACTACAAGTATATCTAAATATAGTAATAACACTTGCTAGAGGGCATCTTTGACCACTGAAAAAGCAATGCAGAACATGAGGGGCTACTAATATACATACAGCTATATTACCACCAATATACATAATGCAAAAAAGCTGGAGCCATTAATTTGCCTGAAAGTTTATTTGGTTTTGTAACATTGCTAAGTGACCATTTCAGCAACACGCAAGGTTACCTCAAGACTAGTCATATATACACTGCTCACAAACATGAGGGGATATTTATATATTAATATTTATTCATATATATATATATAAAACAACAACAACATAACCATTTATATATATATATACAGTGCCTTGCGAAAGTATTCACCCCCCTTTACATTTTTCACATTTTGTTACCTCACAACCTGGAATTCAAAGGGAATATTTGAGGGTCTGCATCATTTAATTTACAGACCATGCCTACAACTTTCAACATTTAACTTTTTTTTTTTTTATTGTGAAGCAAACAACAAATAGGACAAAATAACTGAAAACATCAGTTTGCATAACTATTCACCTCCGTAAGTCAGTACTTTGTAGAGCCACCTTTTGCAGCAATTACAGCTGCAAGTCGCTTTGGATAAGTCTCTATGAGCTTGCCACATCTTGCCACTGGAATTTTTGCCCATTCCTCATGGCAAAACTGCTCCAGCTCCTTCAAGTTAGATGGTTTCCGTTGGTGGACAGCGATCTTCAAGTCAGACCACAGATTCTCAATTGGATTAAGGTCTGGGCTTTGACTAGGCCATTCCACTATGTTTACACGTTTCCTCTTAAACCACTCAAGTGTTGCTTTAGCAGTATGCTTTGGGTCATTGTCCTGTTGGAAGGTAAATCTCCACCCTAGTCTCAAATCACTGACAGACGTAAACAGGTTTTGCTCAAGAATATCCCTGTATTTAGCACCATCCATCTTCCCCTCGACTCGGACCAGATTTCCAGTCCCTGCTGCTGAAAAACATCCCCACAGCATGATGCTTCCACCACCATGTTTCACTGTGGGGATGGTGTTCTTGGGGTGATGAGATGTGTTGGGTTTGCGCCAGACATAGCGTTTTCCAAAAAGTTCAATTTTGGTCTCATCTGACCACAGTACCTTCCTCCATACAGTTTGGGAGTCTCCCACATGCCTTTTTGCAAACTCGAAACGAGCCTTCCTATTTTTGACTGTAAGTAAAGGTTTTTTTTTTGGCCACTCTTCCATAACGCCCAGCTCTATGGAGTGTACGGCTTATGGTGGTCATATGGACAGATACTCCAGTCTCTGCTTGGGAACTCTGCAGCTCCTTCAGGGTTACCTTTGGTCTCTGTGCTGCCTCTCTGATTAATGCCCTCCTTGACCGGGCTGAGAGTTTTGGTGGGCGGCCCTCTCTTGGCAGGTTTGTTGTGGTACCATGTTCTTTCCATTTGATGATGATGGATTTGATGGTGCTCCGGGGGATCATCAGAGATTTGGATATTTTTTTATAACCCAACCCTGACTTATACTTCTCTACAACTTTATCCCTGACTTGCTTGGAGAGCTCCTTGGTCTTCATGGTGTTGTTTGGTTAGCTTAATGGTGTTGCAGCCTCTGGGGCCTTTCAGAAAAGGTGTGTATATACTGACAGATCATGTGACACTTAGATTGCACACAGGTGGCCTTCATTTCACTAAGCATGTGACTTCTGAAGGTAATTGGTTGCACCAGAACTTTTTAAGGGCTTCATAACAAAGGGGGTGAATACATATGCACATGCCAATTTTCGGTTTTTTATTTTCATATTCTTTATATACATATATTTTTTTTTTCTCATTTCACTTCTAAAACGTAGACTATTTTGTGCAGATGCATCACATTTAATTCAGATTAAAAAAAAAAAAAATACATACAGGTTGTAATGTAGTAAAATAGGGAAAAATCCAAGGGGGTGAATACTTTCGCAAGGCACTGTATATAGACATGGTTAAAGACGAACTGCTGATGTTCAAACCGAGCATCGCAACGGGGAAGAAAGCTGACTGAAGAGACTTGGCGTCCCAGTTAAAACAATGATGTGCTTCACTGATAGACACCAGTAACAAGACCGCAGTTA
>JAUZSZ010086008.1:0-12149 GCA_034780575.1 Labeobarbus marequensis
TCCCCCTTTTTATATTTATTTATTTATTTATTTATTATAATTATTGTTTTTCTTCTGGAGGGGAGAGGATCATTTGTTTGTTATACATATTGGTTTAAGCTTTGCACCAGAAAAAGTTCAATGAAAATATGTTTTAAAAAAGACAAGAAAACAATGAATTTTAATAATTAATATAAGCAGTTTTGCTTCTCTGATCTTGTTCTTGAAGATTTTTAGATAATTTACTGGTTTGTACAAGTGCTCATATTTTACACTTCTCACTTCTGAAGAATCAGCAAACAAATGCAGAAGTGACCACCATTTCTAATTTAACCTAATATAAAGTTTATAAAAATAAATGATCAAATGCTTACCTGGTTCTCCTTTAATTTCAGTCTGCTCTCCAAAGAAGACTTCATAATTGCTTATGGATGCACAGGTGTAAAAACCACTGTCTGTCTTTTTCTCAGAAGACTGAATAGCCAAACTAACTCTGATCATTTATGTTCACTTTGTATTTTGTTGCATTAACATTTGCCTTCACATCTGTGTTTTTAATTGTGAACAAATACATTACACCGCTTGGGTTTATTTGAAACCAGAGTGAATTGACCCCTGACCGTTTGGGGTCACAATTGACATGACCTCCTCTCCTTCTTCATACATGTAATTAAGTGCAGAGCCCCCTGGAAATGAAGAAATAGTTTAGATGAACAAAAACGAGACTTTTCAATTCATGTGTGACCCAATACCATCTAAAATTTGATTTGACGGAAAAAAATTAATAAAAATCAAGTCATTTTTGGTCTATTCAGGTGAACGTAACGATTCCTATAGGCTAAACGTAAATGCAGTATTATACTATAAACAAGAAAATGTTATTCACCATAGAGGAGGGACAAAATAGCACAAAATATACTGCATATTTGATGCTTTTTTTTTTTCAAATGTCAGCACAGAATCTTAGTTCTACTGAAAGGATGAAAAAATCTCAACCACAAGATGTACATAATGTACCACAAACCAGCGTGCAAGAATAACACAACACCCCTCTAAAGTCCTTACACAATCCTTATACAAGTACTGTAGTTATTTCGTTATTTATCTGCTCCTATTGTCCACTCCTAAGGTGGTGCTCTGCCACAAAGCAGCTTTGGGTTATTTATAATGAAAATGTTGGTGGTAAATATTCAAGAGCTTCATTTGAAATTCTTCACATCTCTGATATGGATGTAGGCCTATGGTTTGATTTGTTTAATTTTGTTTATTTGCAACTGAATTTTAGTTACAACTGAATGTAGTTACAACATATTACAACAATTTTAGTTACAACATACATGGTTCTGTGAAGCTGTGTATCTCAGCACGAGACTGATCTGAGGCTCTTCATTTCACTGACAGCCAGCAGAGGGCAGATTTCTCTTTTAAACAGATTACAAGCAAGTTGAACAGATCCAGATGGTTTTTTCTAGAGCAGTGGTTCCCAAACCTGTCTTGGAGGCCCCCTGCCCTACACTTTTGTACAGTATGTCTCCCTTATCTAACACACTTGATTCCACTCATCAGCTCGTTAGTAGAGACTGCAAGATCTAAACTGAGTATGTTTGATTAGGGAGACAAAATGTGCAGGGCCGGTTGCTCCTCCAGGACAGGTTTGGGAAGATGTAATAATGATGGGGACTCATGTATAAACATGGGCGTAAATTTGAAATGCAGGCATAATATATGGAAACATGTAAATGTAAGACTAAATTAGTGTCCTATAATGTGGGGCTTTTTTCAGTGACGAGACCCCTCCATCATTAGTTTATCATTCAGATGACTGCATCTCCAAAATACCACCTATAGGAATTCTCTACTTGAGGTAAGATGTGCGCATATGTAATATATTTGGTTCTGTATTTGTCTTTAGGAATAGTTTTAATTGTTTAATGCATGTAATCTAAAAATTGTGTATTGAGTATCAAAAACTATTGTTGATATTTGCATGCCTTTTACAGCTATTGTTTCTCATCATTACAAATAATGTAATTTAAACATTGACACGAACCTGTGATACTATAAAATCATGAATTGAACTGTCTGTGCTCAGGCCATAGAAATGTAACTGTGCAGTTGCTTACATGTTACGAAACTTCTATGGCCCATAACCAAATAAAAAATCATTTAAAATGTGAATTTGACTTACGGTTGCAGTATAAAATTGTGATGATCAAAAGAATGAGGAGAAGAACACAACCAGAGGCCAGAGATGACAATATCCAAGTTTTACAGTTGAAGATCACAGCTGAAGTCTTCAGTTCTGTGAACAAATACACCTCTTAATCATGGCTGCATTATAATACAAATATTTAATATAACAATATATAATACACATATTTATTTTTCAATTACTATTAGCCCTGCTGAAACTAACAAAAACTATTGTAGTATATATACTTTTATATTTATTTAGTAGCACAGACCTGTTGTTTTGCATGTACACTGTGATTTTGTTGTAGTCTCAGTGATAGGCTTCGGTGGTGTAGAAGCAATTTTTGGAGGTTTTGTTGGATCTGACAAAAAATATCAGCAAAAGGATTATGGACACTTTTTTCTTGACCGGTTTCTTTAAAACAAGTATTTGAGAAGCAGAAAAAAAAAATGTTTCTTACCCCATTGGCAACTTTTTTTTTTTTTTTTTTACACCTGACTATTTCCTTTGTTACATTTATGCTTATAACAAAAACAATTAATTTGCCAATGAGGAAGCAAAAAAAAAAAAACAAGTTAATTTAACACACATTCTCATTAACATACGCAATTTCGCTTTTCAGTTAAATGGGTATTATTTTAAAGATTGTTTTACAGGAAAACAAGACCATACTGATTAAGAAACATATTTTTGCAGTGTTCTTATTTTATTTTATTTTGCATAAATATTCTGAAGAGTCAGCAGATGAATGTAGACTACCTACTATAATATTTATAAAAAGCTATAGTCAGATGCTCACCTGGTTCTCCTTGAATTTCAGATATTTTTCCAAAGAAGAGCTGATTGCTGTTCAAGGATGCACATGTGTACATACCACTGTCTGTCTTTTTCTTGAAATCATTAATGGCCGAAGTAACCTTACCATTCACATCCACAGTGTATTTTTTTCCATCAGCAATAACCTTTGCTTCATTGTTTCTAAGAGTGAATATATACTTTGCACCTTCACTATTTACTTGAACCAGAATGTCAAGGTGCCGGATTTTTCAGGTTCACACTTAACCTTCACCACCTCTCCTTCTTTATAGATACGTGCAGAACCCTCTGAAGACAAAGAAAAAGTTTTAGATTATTTAAAAAAGAAGATTTTAATCCATGTGTTAAACAATACCATCTGGGACTGATTTAAATAGAAACCAGAAATTTAGTAATTATAAAAATGATTTGTGTAAAATAATTCCTCAGTAGTCAGTAGAGTAAAAAGGGAATTAACTTGTTTTACTGTTGAAATAACTGAAAGTGTATTGTGCATAGCTTTAACTGCTTTTAAACATGCTCATTCTACAATAAATCCTCATTCTGTGCTGTATCATAATTTCCATGTTGTTTCTATGCTAGAATTTAAAAAAAGTATTATTTTACAGAAATAAAACCTACAGTTAAATGATTGTAAACTGAGTGTATTTTAACAAAATAACATGCAAATATTCATATTATCCAGGGAAAATATCAGTTGATATTTTGCTGTTCAAATGATCGTAAATGATCTGTCAATCCTTTACACTTTCATACCTTTAACATTTCCTATAATGTAAATGCAATGTAACGATATAAACAAGAAAATATGATTCTCACCATTGAAGAGAGACAAAATCACACAAAATCCAATGTATATTTGATACATTTTTCAATTCTCAGCACAGACATTTGGTTCTTCTACAACAACAGGAACAAAACTGCTTAAAGGATGAAAAACATCTCTCTGTCTGCCCCTCCCAAACCTTCACTTTCATTTTCATGGTTTTCAACTACTTGAGCTGAAGAAATTAAATGTCAAAATGTACTATTTGTTTTGCTGCTACTAAAATACATAAACTTATATATAACATTTCAAGAAAAAAAGTACAATAAGTGGACCACAAACAGAAAAAAATGAAAAGAATAAAGAAAAAATGCATGCATGATGGACAGCATAGAAATGTATAAATACAAATCAAATTTTAGTGTACATAAGTGTACAATGTAGGATATGGTTAATTTCTCGTAATTTCTCATTTTTGCCTAAATTAGTCAAAGTCATATTTTAATCACAATAAACTGTAAAATACTTTGGCAATGAACCATAAAACAATTCAAGAAACACCAAAAAGAAAGAAACAAATACATAACAGAATCCAAATATTTGAAATTGTAATTGTAAAAAACAAAACAAAAACTATGACCATGACCATGTAGGTCAAGTAAGGATAAAGTTGAGCCATTAACATCTCTCATCACTACATTGGTAGAAAAAAATTGGTAGAATTCTGTCAGAATAGTATTATATGCAGAAAACGAAAACATCTGCATTGTTGTGGATCATTTTTACATTTCGGTCTATAAAACAGAAGGTTGTTGTTTTGTAAGTGGCTTGTCGTATTGTCGGTGCAGTGGTGCAGCATGCGTGCAGCTGAAGGGGGTCTGCACGCATCAGCCCCTGCACCAGCGCGCGCAGATCTTTGATCGCGCGTCAAACCGCATGTGATGCGCTCTGAGAGGGGCTGCAGCCTACATGTCACTTCGGTGGGCGACTTTGGCCCTGCAACGTTCAGTCAGCTTTGAAAATGTGACGTTAGGGTGTACAAAAGCTACTACATATACAGTATGCACGGAATGTTTTTGTTTACGGCGTCCACGCGATTTGTTCTTTCACGTTTTTAAGATCTATTTATGCACAGCTATGAAGTGTAATATTCTCACGCTCACTTTCAAATACATTTTCTGTTTCTTTCACTCTCATTCACTCACACACACGTCTTAGGAAATCTTAGTCAGGATATACAGCACGGTTACAAATGCAGTACAAGTGCTGAATTAAAAATGACAATTTATGATTGATGCCAATCTATGCATGAAATTAACTTCATTTTATGAGCCTTTTCTGCAATTCAAAAGTTCACAGAAGTGTAGTTCGTCACATTAACTATCAACATGTTTCTGTAACGTCTGAGGACCACATTTTTTGACTTCATTTGAGACTGTTTGTGACTTCAAATCTTGATTTTGTAAAATGGTTTGCTTGAAAAGTGTGTTTGTGCTATCTTATCTCGGTGGGGAAACTCAGAAGAGTCTGCAGTATCAGCTGACGTCCTGACAGGATCACAAGAAGACTGGAAAGATGTTCATCGCTTTGTAAGAAAGCTTCAAACCACTTTTGTTCTGTAGGCGTTCAGCGAGTCTCCAAATAATGTGAGAATGGGTGAGCTTGAATGATGCTGCCCACACGATTACATCTCTGGCAACAGCGCCACCTTTCTTCTAGGTTTCGCAAGTTCGCAACACGGTCTGACGTCACGTAGCCTATATGTACGTCGCCTGGAAATGAACGTAACATTTACATAGGTCATGTAGTTACATAGTGGAAATATGAGTTTACGACTTTAGCTACGAAAATAAATCTGTTGACGAATCTGTCAGGTTTAAATAAAAAAAAAAAATGAATAAATAAAAAATAGTAATATGCATAAATTAAAATAAAACATACAATATAATGATAAAAATCATACCAAGAATTATACATTTATAAAATAATGACTTTAACAAAACAGTAATTGCTGTTATTTTATTAAATTATATAAAATCATATTTATCATATTATTTATTAAACAATAATATAAGAACATAACTATCATTAACTACATAAATGTTTCGTAAATAACAACAAATATCTCACAAATAACAATTAATAATAATACAGTTATATCATGAAACCGCAGCAAAATAATAAATAATGAAGAGTTTATTTGCAAAAACAGATAACTATGTTTTTAAAAAAAAAAAATAAAAATCATGTTTTTATTGTGTTAGTTAGCTGTATTTTTAAGTTTTTATTATAGTCAATAATCAAAACAACCCAATCTGTTTTTGCAAATAAACTCTTCAAATAATGTATTTTATTATTATTATTATTATTATTATTATTATTATTATTACCATTGTTGTTATTTATAGGTACAATGTGAGTTTGCAAAATTACAAAATTACAAAATTTACAAAATTTCCTTGATATTTATATTCTATATAAATAAATCAAAATAGACTAAATAGTAGTAATAATAATAATAATAATAATAATAGTAAATAATACAACTGCATCATAAAACTGCAAAAAATAGTTTTTGCTATAATAAATTAGACATTTTAATACATTTAAATTGTCATTTTATTTAAATACATACATACATAAATGCTTTAAGATATTTACCTGGCATACTATCTGATCATTAAATTAAGTATCAATTATTAAATTAAGGAAACATTTGTTATTATTTTTTGTACATTGTTATACAAAAAAATCTGAACATTCATTAACCTTTTCCAATTTATATTTCAATGTTTGTGAACAGCTGACCTAATGATATGGCACTGATTAAAATACATTGCTAAAAACTTGAAAATGAAGAAAAACACTAACTTTTCTTTTTCATAATCAAAAACAACACTGAAAAACGTTGACCCATCTTTAAAGGGAGATTCTGTTTTTCATATCTGGCAGGTGGGTGTTCAGGAAGACCTCCAGTCAAATGGAGAGACAGTCCACCCTCAGTTTCCATGGCCCCCTATTTAGCTTTGACTCACTTTCTCAGTTTGGGTCATTTCTCATCATTCACTGATGTCTTACCTGGGGATCCCTGTCTGACTCACCAAAAGAACCTGATCTCAGAGATGTGGGTCCCAGACCCAAAACACTGCCCAGACAGAGGTGAAGGTGACGGGGATGGGGGTTACCTGGGGATTCCTTGGAGGAAGAGGGCCAACTCATCCTCACGCGCACCACAACAGAGGAATATTACATGAAGCAAAACAGCTGCCCACTCCAGAGAGCTTAGTTTAGAGAGTGATCAGTAAAAACAGACTTTCAGTCACTGCAGCTGCAGCATTAGGATTCTCTTCAGTTCAGGTGATTCAAACACTGTATCCATCAATCTGAAACACAGAGGGAGGGATTACAGTAGTTACAACAGATCATAGCCTGATGTAAGTATTGGTTTCTTGGTAACGTTTTTGTTTATACCTTTTTGTTCAGCCGAGACTTTACTTGTAGTCTCAGTGCTGTATGTGCTAAAATAATAATAGTAATTTCTGTATTAACTTATTTATTTTAAATTCTTTTAATATTTTAGAAATGTGACTGACATGCTTTTTCTGGGGTCATTTTGAATTGTTTTTAATCAGTTCTCATAAGCTTTAGATGATGTTTGCAGAATCAGCCTGATACTTCAATGTTTACTTCAACGTCGTTTGTCATTTCAAGTTAAATGAGAGGTGTACAGGTGTAAAAGATGTACAGACATGATAGGAAAGCATGAAAATCGAAAGCATGTATTTGCCAGTAAAGTTTCTGAAAGCCACCTGCACTCTATACGCTTCACAGAAATGCATTCATGACAGGATTTTTTATAGGTCCCTCATAATTATGTAAATATCAATGTAAACTTGTTTCATAAATTTCCCTCTTGTTTTTCTATAAAAAGTGATGAATTGCTACACATAGTTGTGTAATCATATTTTACTGCAGTATTATTGCACAAGATGATTCTGTTTAATCAGAAAGATGTTTACAAAAAAAACTAAAATAATACGAGCTTGTAAGCTTATACAAGCTTGTTATAGCAGAATATGAAATGGTGTAGAAGTAACGTTTGAAGTAGAAAGACTGATATTGTATTTTCTTGTAAAACCTACTTCAGTAATCCTTGTTTTATTTACAACTTCAAAAAAATATATATTTTATTATATTTTTTATATTTTAATATATTATAATTTATGCAATACTGACATCTCACATATAAAGTGATGTAAGTATATTTTAAATGTAAAGCTGGTATTTGTTATTAATAATCTTTTAAATTGTTCACTGAAAGTATTCACCTTTGTCACTGAGGGTTAAGAATATTAAGTCCTATGTATGTTACCACTATTTTATCATTTATTTGCTGTCATTTTTAACCTGTCATAGCCAAAGGTGTTGGTCTCGTGGCCCAAAATGGATACCACCTACTTGAGGCACAGAACAAAGACAAACTCAACTAAACATGTTAATACAGATGGCAAGTTTTGTGTAACATACTGTAAATACAGTAAAAATGTTTTTGAATCTGAATTGGTGAAAATGTATCATGCGTTCATGCTTTCATGCTTTCAAATTTATTTCATGTCAGATTCTGTCGTGAGTTATGTGCAGATGCTCACCGGTAAAGAAATTCAATAAGATGCCACCAAGAATAAGAACTTTGTTTTTTCCTGAATATTTACACACTGTAAGCACAATCCAAAGTTAGCCCTCAAGCAAGATATTACATATATAAGGTATTATATATTCATTTTTGCATTTGAGAATATCCACTTTATTAAGATTAAATTGATTTTAACAGCTTGTTCAAGTTGGCTTTACTGATTTTTGCTTTGAGTAATGTGCTATGCATGATACATTTTTTTCTTTGCCTTAAATTAGGAAGACTAAAAGAACTGTACACAATTGTAGCAATGTGTTACTCTTTTGTGCACTTTCTAGATTTGCATTTAAATAAATAATGCTAGATATATGAATATACTGATTTTAATGTACTCTGCTTGCTCTGTGGAAAAAAAATTCATTGAACATTATTAATATGTCGTTTTCTATAATCAAAAAATAAATTAATCTGAAGTTTCAGAATAATGTTTCTTTCTCACAAAAATGTTTTTTTTTTTCCTTTGACGTTTGTTGTACTCCATCTATGTATTATTATTTATTTTTTTCTTGAAAGCACTAAAAATGAATAAACTAATGATAAAATGCTTTGGTACAGAGACTGAACTAAACTATGTAATGGAGGTTTTGTGTTAAGAGTCTGTGCCTGTGACGCTCTCCATGCGGCAAGGTCTGTGGTTTCTCTGTGGTGGTTTTGTTTCAGTGTAGCGCTGAAGAGCTCAAAGCTGAACGAGCGATGCGAGAGAGATAATGCTCTGTCTTTTTGCACAGGAAGAGGTTTGTTCATTTGCCTCAAAGTATCAGGAAGAACAGCTGCACATGAATGGCAGCACAGTTACTCTCATATCCACATATTTTTTGTTTATTTGACAGACCTTTTTTATTGCATTATTTTTCCCTGTATTACACTTAAGATTCTTTGAATTTTAAATGTTAAATTTATCCATATTTGTCTTGTATGTGAGAAAATACAAAAACGTGTTCATTTAACAACTTTTACTGGAGTTTTTGTGATTTTTAGTGGATATTTCAAGTTATTTCTCACAGGTTTCCTAGCAGAGTAACTAACCACAGGTGTAGTTCACCACATTAATTATGAACTTGTATATATAGGTAGTTTATTGCCCTGACTTGATATGTAAAAAAATACTTCAAGCTAATTAGACTTTCTGGCTGTGATCGCACAATATCAACTGATATAGTTTCATAACAAGAACACACATGCTCAGAGAAGGAAACTTGATAACACTCAAACACATAAACCAACACACCCTCAGATATGTAAGACGAGGGACACCATAAACCCCTACAAAACAAGTGTCATCAGAGAAATAAACCACAGAAACAATAATACACTCATTTAATTTAAACTTGATTAAAATAACTATTTAATAAGCATAACATGAAAGCATAAAATGACAGCATATGAAATAAAAGAACATCAGAGTTAGAAAACTGTACATTCAGTCACAAATTAAGCATACTGTGCGGGCAAGAGCAAAACTTAAAGCTCAATTAATACAGCTGAGGTTAGTCCAGGTTTAGGGGGAGTTCAGTTTTGCAGTGATCCTGGTGGTATGTTCAGCTCTGGTTTAATTCAGTCAAGTCAGACAATGAATCGAATTCATTAAGTGGACTGTTGGTTGAATAATGTCAGATGAAACACTGAACTGTAAATTTAAGCTATTATTTTTATTTACACATTTTTTTACATTCTAAAATCCAATATATTTGATATTTGTGAAGCCATGGCACAATTTCAGAGACTTCAACAGGTCCACACTTTGGAAAGGAGAAAGACCACCGCCTGCAAATGAACAAAAAATAGAGATTATTATATATAAGACAAAGACTGTATTTAATTTTTTTAAAGTTAAGTAATGTTTTTGTCCAAATATAGATGCTTACATTTGTTACGTCATGAAGAGTGTGTTCTTCCACCTCATCGCAACGGATTCGTCCTATGGAGAAAATGACGCAGTCAATTTTTAAAAATTTCTAAAAAATCTCTTAAAGCTCATGATACTTTCAGAAATAGGCTAACAAATGATTTGTGTTTGTTTCACTGTTGAAACAGAGACAAAGAATACACACATGTAAAGGGCTTTGACAGTGTCGACAGTGCCAGTGTCACAAATTAACATTAACCCACAACCATAACCTTTCCATTTATTTGCTCATTTTTATGTTTGAAAGGCCAAAAGATCATTTAAGAGACATTTTAGTCATTAAAAAAAAAAACCACTGAAAATCTCATTACGCAGCAACAGGTTGAAAGATTTCTTGACTTACTTGGCAAACCGATGTCTGCACTTCTTAGGTAGACCTGTTGTGCCAATATACATAAAAAAGAAAACATTTATGAGGCAGACTTGATGTGCAAATTAAATTTTATATAAAATTCCTATTCAAATTAATTTCACTTTTATTATCAGGCAAACTGTTTATACCGTTACTGAACTATTAGCACTGTGAAATAGAACTTCAGAAACTCTCACAATCGACTTCTGAACATCTAAAACGATGTATGCGAGAGTAAACATGACACATGGCCAAACTGAAGTTGTGAAGTTCTTTCATTGACCACTGTGATGTACCAGTATGTTACAAAGACATGTGCAAGTTCTATGTTTGTGTGTGTGTGTGTGTGTGTGTGTGTGTGTGTGTGTGTGTGTGTGTGCACTCACGACTGAAGTAATAAAGTGTGCCTGCAAGTGTAACGGCCAAAAGCAGAAGAACACCAATGCCCGGCCAAAGCACCGATTGTTCACAGCCTACAACACGACACAAAGAAACCAATTAAACAAAACAGTATGAAACAGCACAAAATCAGCAACATCTAACAGCATATCTCAGTCCGTACCTTTAGGAGAGCTGGAGGCTTTGCAATTGCAGATCTTCCTAGGTGCCTTGGTCTTGACTGTTGGTGGCTGAACTGTTGGAGGATTGACTGGAGAACAAAGAAAAGAGAACGTCAAGAGTGAACATACATACATATAGATTTATTTTTAAATATTTTATGGTAAAATAGGACATTTGCACCCACTGTGTACAGCAACTTGACAACCAGGTCAATTAACATGAACTTTCCAGACTAGAAGATCCCAGACATTTCAAAACTGCTTAAACTAACAGAACTCTGGGAGTCAAATATCTCGGCATCTTTGAACACTTCACTTCAGTTCAGTCTTACCACGTCTCCTATTAGTCATTTCAGATCTTGAGATGCTTTTGAGTAACATGAAAGAGGATAACGCGTACATTTGGAAATATTGCCAACTTCATAGCAGGTGAAGATCCTCTCACTTTAGGGATGGAAAGCTCAATGCTAGTGTTATTTTACTAATATGACTCTATAAACCAACGTTATTTATCTCAGTTTCATTGCTTTGGTCTTTCTTCATCCTAAAATCTTCATTCACTAACCATCACTAACACCATTAAAGAAAAAAACAGGGTAGGGGACCAAAACAGAGAAGGAGAGCACTGCTATACCTCCAGGCATTATGTAATATCCAACAGGCATCATATTTTTAGTTTTAAAAATGCAGGAATAGAGGCCGATTTCATCTTCCTGTAGTCCTGTTATACGCAGAGTGTAGACCACCCTCTGTCCAGAGTTCACAGAGCCCTTGAAGCGAATGGCGTTCAGTTCTTCTCCATGTTTCTCTCTGCCAGCACTGTTGACATACAAGAGGAACTGAAGAGTCTTTGTCCTCTCAAGGTATCGGTACCAAAAAACCT